>PVJS01039406.1:0-18916 GCA_004027185.1 Glis glis
GGAGTAGTAGGGTCACACAAGGGACTCTGGTTGATAATGGAGAACCTTCAACAGAACAAGGGAAGTGGTACAAGGGAAGGGGGAGGGCAAGAAAGAAGGAAATTAATGGAATTACTATCATAAATAACATGTACATGTGAAAATATACCAACATCATTCTTGGTACTTCATATGGGTGGGGGGAGGCGGGGGGGCACCAAGAGCTGTGTGCATATATGTTAACATCAAATAGATATTCATTGCAATGTAAGACTCCAATGCACCAATAAAAGCACGTTAAAAAAATAAAACTTTTAGGATGCTCAAAAAAAAAATAAAAAAATAAACATGAAATAAAATGTAGTTTCTACACATATGTATGATTCAGGGGAGAACAAGGCAGGCAAGTGCTCCTACAGATCTGAGTTTGAAGTGCAATAATCCAAGATACACTAATCAGATAACTTTCTTATTAATGGTTAATAATGTGATAGAGGGGCAAATTTGGATATAGACACCAAATTTGAAATTAATAAGCCCAAGTATGTGGCCCTGGGGATAGAATGAAGGAGGGCGTCTAATGTGAAGGTAGCTAGAAGTTAGATTTTCCTAAGGAAGTAGCAGAATTGGTTCTAGGAGTCCTTAAGGGCGCATGTCTACTATTTGAGCCTCAACCCAAATGTTACAAAATATGATTTTCCTTGAGTAAAATTGGGCCTTATTATTGTCCACATATCTCCTATTTGAGTAAAAGAAAGACAAGTAAGATATACAATTTTATGATGGAAGCATAGTTCAGACTTACACTTAAGGTTGGATAATTTAGACATTAAAAACCCAGAAAAAAGTTACTGGACACTTTTGTTTCTTTGTGTCTGCTGGAAGAGAGTGGCTGGGGATGGGGAGATTGCAATAGGGAGGTGGAAAAGGAGGAAGAATTGGAGAAAAGGAGAGGGAGAGACAACCTCTGCGTTAAAAGGAATATGACGTTGAAAAAAACTGACAAGCAGAAACAAGCCCAAATACTGTTGCTATGGAAACACTGCACCATCTGTGTTCTTATCTAACCTACACCAAAGGGTTATATAACGTGGTAACCATCTAAATATTAAAGTGGACCTAACAGTGAAAAAAGTTATTTTTATTTCTTAAAAAGGCTGACTCCAAGTCAGAATGAAATACTGCACATTTGCTCTTCCATGCTCTCTACCTCTGAGAGCTCTCTAGGATGCAAGGACAGTTCCCCTTCAGAGCACTAAGAAATGTCAGAAATCCTGTAATGGCCCTGATTTCAATCATTGAAAGGCTATTGTTTTTAATTCATTTTTAATCAGGCAATGTCACAATACTTAAAACATGTATACTGTTCCAATTGCAATTGATTTACAATTAAAGCAATGATAGTCTAATGCACAAAAATTGTCCTCTACAAGGAAAAAGCATTCTCCATTGAAAAAAGGTAAATCCATTTTCCTCAAATGCAGTAATGGGCAAAGAAAACACTCTCCCTGGCACAGGAAAGCAAATCTTCTAAATCCATATCATTCACTAGAAATAGAGCTTTCTTGTGCAGGTTCATGGGAATTATGGTAAGAACTGTGGCATCACACTGGCAGAAAAATCAACCTTGAACCATCCTACCTGCCCACGCCCACAATATGATATTTCTAATGAAATGCCAGGCCACAGCTAAGCAATTTCCAACCATGAGAAGCCAGAACTGAGCAGTGTTGGGTTTTGCCAGTTTGACTCCCAGACCACATCTCAATCTCTCTAGAAAAACCATTCCTGAATGCCAAGCTTTCCTAAGCGTGTATTTCGAATTCTCAGTTCTTCCCCATAGATATCCTGCAGGTACTTCAAAATTCATGTTTAAAGATTAATTCAAGCCGGGCATGGTGGCGCACGCTTGTAATCCCAGTACTTGGGAGACTGAGACCGGAGGATCTGGGTTCGCGACCAGCCTCAGCTACTTAGTGAGGCCCTCCGCAACTTTGTGAGACCGTTTCCAAATAAAGAATTAAAAAATAGGGCTGGAGGTGTAGCCCAGAGATAGAATGCCCCTGGGTTCAATCCCCAGTACCGCAAAAAAAAAAAAGATTAATTCAACTTTTTCACAGCTATTATGTCTTGCTTTCCCTGATCCAGTCAATATCCAAGCTAGAAAGTTCAAAGCTACCTTCCAACAGTGTGGCTATGTCACTTAGGTGAACGGGCTATTTCAACTATTTTGTCTTAGCTTAGGTTTTCCTCGATTGCCAACAGGCACCTACCTTTCTTCTCGAGTTTTGGGTGAAGGTTAAAAGAAAAAGGTGTGGTTAAAAGAAAGGGTGTGGAGTGTGCTCAGAACAGTGACCAGCGCTAGAAAATGCTCAGGAAATGGAGATGGTTTCATGATTGTGTCCCTTGCCAGAGGACTTCATAGGTTCTTAACCCATCTTCTGGAGGGCAGTACCTCTCCATTTCTCCATGGTTTCTCTCTGCTCCCTTGAGAGCCTTGATCACACAGAGTGTATAACCATCTGTATATAGCAGCTTTCCTGTCCTTGCTTCACGGTTGTGTGTGGGGAGCAGATGACTTGTCTTCTTGATGGGTGGGTTCTTGTGCTCTCCATCAGAAGAATCAGATAGAGACACAAATACAAAGGGAATTAAGACTCTTTCCTGGGACTTCTTGCTTCAGCAGAAGGGAGGCACACACTGACCAAGAGTGTCCAGCTGCCCCAGGACAAAGCAGAGAGCCAGTTTTAGTCATGTGAAGGGTGGGTAGGGATGGGTTGGAGTTTAGAAACGTTAATTGTCTTTAGATACATTTCAAAGGTGTGTTTTTAGCCGGGCGTGGTGGCGCACGCTTGTAATCCCAGTACTTGGGAGGCTGAGACGGGAGGATCCGGGTTTGCAGCCAGCGAGGATCCGGGTTTGCAGCCAGCCTCAGCTAATTAGTGAGGCCCTCCGCAACTTCGTGAAACCCGGTTTCAAAATAAAGGATAAAAAATAGGGCCGAGGGTGTAGCTCAGAGGTAGAATGCCCCTGGGTTCAATCCCCGGTACCGAAAAAAAAAAAAAGGTGTGTTTTTCTTTTCCTCGGTAAGCACTTTAACCTTGAGAGAGGGGTAGTTAGCTGGTCATCCTGGCACCACATATTGCTCCTCTCATCGATGTTGCATACTGTATATGCATGCCTGCCGTGTGGTAAGGATGCGTTGCTGTAGCTCTTAAGACAGCACATAGGTGGGGAGTGGAAGAAAACACAACCCATGGCAAGTCACAGGTTAAGAGCCTGGGAGTTTGCTGTTTCAGTGACTCCTCAAGGGATTTATCCTTTATGTTGTTTGTCCTTGGAGAGTCATGGCGACAGTGTCCTGGCCTTAATGATCCATCTGGGTTTTTGAGGTCAGTAAGACTATTTGAGAATTAGTGAGTGTGGGGCAAGAAAAAGCACATATCCTGCTCTTAATAGTTAACAAGCCATGAGTTAAGGCCCAGGAGTGCATCTGCCCTCTGTCCCCATGGTGGTCCCTGACTGTCTCATTTGCCTGTCAGAGAGTCTTTGCTCCCTTAATCTTTTTCTTTTTTGTGTGTGTGGTACTGGGGATTGAACCCAGGGGCATTCTACCTCCGAGCTACACCCCTAGTCCTATTTTTTTTATTCTTTATTTTTTTGTGGTACTGGGGATTGAACCCAGGGGTAGTCAACCTCCGGGCTACACCCCCAGCCCTATTTTTTTATTCTTTATTTTGAAACAGGGTCTCACTAAGTTGCGGAGAGCATCACTAAGTAGCTGAGGCTGGCTGCAAACCTGGATCCTCCGGTCTCAGCCTCCCAAGTACTGGGATTACAAGCATGCACCACCACACCTGGCTTTGCTCCCTTAATCTTAAGGGGTGCTACTTTTTAATGGGGCTCCCTGACTGTGTCGTCAGGCTTCCAGCAGAGAGAAGGTGCACTTGAGCAGCTACACCCAAGGAATGAGCGCATCTGCATCCCTTTCCCTCGCAGCTGATGGAGAAGGCTGCAGCCTGGTCTCTGAGCAGATGCCAGCACAGGGTGAGCCATGAAGCGAGGCGGTGAGTAGTGTAGTCATGTGTGGGAGGAATGTGAATTATTTTAGATAGGAGGTGGGGTGTAGTAGATGGCTTCCCAAAACAGCTGAGTTGTTATTTCACATCCCACGAGCCTTTTGCAATGTGACTTTGCCACTTTTCTCCTTAAGAGATGAGTCTATTTCTCTCTCCTTGAATCTGGGCTGGCTTTGTGAGTTGCTTGGATGAATAAAATGTGGCATATGTAGGTCTTATAGCTTCTGTTAAAAGCTTCTAAAGCTTTGTTTTCACACTGGAATGCCTCTTCTAAGAACACTGCCTTAAGACCACCATACTGTGAGAAAGCCCAAGCTGGCCATTTGGGGCAGCCACATGCTGTAAGATCAACGTGCCATTGCTCACAGCCCCAACTGAGCCAGTTCCCAGCCAATCTGCCACCTGGGTGCAGTTACAAAAGTGTTGCCAAGAGAGATGAACAGAAGAGTCACCAGGTGACCCACATCATTGTGAGAAAAAATAAATCGTGGACCTATTAATCAGATAAAAGAATACCAGCTGGGCATGGTGGTGCATGCTTGTAATCTCGATACTTGGAAGGCTGAGACACAAGGATTTGAGGTGTGAGGACAGCCTCAGCAAGTAGTGAGACTCTCATCAACCCAGCAAGACACTATTTCAAAATAAAAATAAGTAAAAAATAGAGCTGGGGGTGTAGCTTGGAGGTAGAATGCCCCTGTACCACTAAATAAACAAATAAGCTTTCCTAATCTGGCTCCAATCTTCCATTACAATTCAACTTCATACTTTCCTTGAAGTTACATCCTTGAAGTATTTAGACAAATATTAAGAAGATCATAACTTCCTTCACAGAGAGCATTATCTAAGCAATCTTGAATTTTCAAAGTTGTGGCAAGTATATAATCTCCATAGTAAATTTTAAAATGGAAGAAATTAATTCAGATTAATTCCTAGATTCAAATTTTAAGTGCCAGCTGGGCATGGTGGCATATGCTTGTAATCCCAGTACTTGGGAGGCTGAGACAGGAGGATCGCAGCTTCGCCGCCAGCCTCAGCTACTTAGTGAGGCCCTCCACAACTTAGTGAGACCCTGTTTCAAAATAAAGAATGAAAAATAGGGCTAGGGGTGTAGCCCAGAGGTAGAATGCCTCTGGGTTCAATCTCCAGTACCACAAAAAAAATTAAGTGCCAATATGAAATCTGTGGCTTGAGAATTCAAGCAGCTGAACAAGCACTTTTATTACCCAGCAACTGTTGGCACAGTGCTCAACACTTGAGAAACAAAGTAAGTTTTGCAAAGAAGACTTTGAACACGTGTTGGTACTCTAGTCAATTTGATTAAACACATTCAACACATAAATTATTCCTGCTGAGTGGATCAGGAAACAAAACCAAATGGCTGACAGGCATTATGGCAGAGCTAGTCACCAGGAAGCAAATTTCACGCAGAAATGGAATCAGTATGATTATTTCTTTCTGGAGACTTGTCGATCAACTGAATATTTAATCCCCAATGGAAAAAATCTACAGACTTTTAATTAAAAGAAGCAATAATATAATGAAATTTTGCAGTCTTTTGGAGACCACTGAAGTATTAGCTGGCTTTGCAAGTTGGGAAACATGCAGAGGAGCAGAAGGGCTCTTTCCAGAACAGCCGGCTGGGGAGCACTGATGCCCACCTGGCCCGCATCCTGTTGATCGTAGGTGAGTAACTGCAGAACATACTCTCTGCTGGAGGGAAGGACTGCTGCTTTGCTTAGAATTCTGGTGATGCCTAAAGTCTCAGAGAAATCTTTATGCAAGATTTTTAGGCTTGGGGTGGTAGAAAATGTGTTTTTCCTAAATCATCTTAGTAACACACCCACCTATAGCTACCTTCTTCTGTATTCTCAGGTCTCTAAAAAACTTTCTTCATATTGAACGCTGGATGCCCTTCCGGAAAGAATCCAGACCTTTGTGTTGTCACAATTATGCTTACACTACATTTCTTCTACCACGATGAACTCTACCACGTCACATTGGGCCTGACACTGGTGCCTCATAGAAAAACAGTCTGGCCCTTGGTGCCTGCCTGGCTGGCTGGCAGACCCTTTAGAAACCATTTTCTTTTCGGTTAAAATGTCACAGGTTACTGTGTCAAGGAAATTTGATCTTTGACTTTTTAGAAATCAGAAGCCGACATTCTTCCTTTTCACTCAATACCATATATTTTCTTTTTGTCATTTAAGCTCAGGACACTTTTCTTTTTTAGGTGAGCTTATATAAATTAACAGCTTTTGTTGTTTTTTTACATACTAAAATCTGGATGGAAAGTTCTTCTGGTAATAGACCATTGTATGAGTAATGGTGTGACCTACCAACACATCTGTTTTTCTTTCTTTTTAAACAAAACTACTTCAGTTTTGGACATTTGGTATTTTCAGATTTAAACATTGGGCTCCAGTTTTGAGATAGGCATAAACTTTTTTTTTCCTGTTTGTTTAAAAGAAAAATACAATTTTCTTCTTTATTAGAATAGAAACAACCACTCCTCCCAGCATGTTTTGGGAGTCCTGCAGAGCTTTGGAAGGGAATCATTGCTGAATTTACTACCAGAACCCCATCCATCTTTTCCCCCACCACTGGTCTAAGAATGTAAATAACCCACTTCACTACATACCCTTTTGCACATAGGCCTGATGCTCCCAGATCTGTTGTGATCTCAGTTGATACAGTTTGGCTCAACTGGTCTTACAATTTTCTGCAGTTTGGATCTACCTATCCCCAGCTGATTCCCGTAGTTTCAAAGCCACAGCAGCGGAACTCTAGCCCTGCCATGAAGCATGAATGAATAGGAAAATCCACAGTCTGAAACACAGATCTGAGGATGGAAAGCAGAAGACTGGAATATTAGACACAATATATAGCTGGGCAAACCATACATGCTGAGCTCCCAACTTACCAAGCAGAAGGCAGAATTCTCTTATTATCTGAAATAAGAATGGCTCTTCTCATTTCTTTTTTCTATCTTCATTGTCCTTATCTCCCTCCTTTCCTTAAAGCCACAGTTCTGTTGAGTATTTACCCCTCAGATCTTTGGCCTTGTTTCATGTTCTAGCTTCTCTTCAATTCTTTTTTTCCACACTACATCACCCTAGCCCCATGGGGACAGCTGTACCTAGTACAGATGCATTGTACCTGTGGGCAGGAGAGGTCTCTCTGGCCTCCTAAGAGGATAGTTGCCAACAACACCTGGACCAAGATGTACCAGGATAACCCTTCAGCACTTCTGGCTCCTTTAATCTCTAGAGTACTATCTGATTGTTCATGTACAAGAGTCCTATTTCCTACAATTTAGATTCACTGTTAGCTTCCTGTAGACAGAAAACATGCTTAATCCACATGCTGCCCAAAGGGCTTGGCACATGGTACCTATTCCAAGAAGTTCTGACCTAATGGGATCCAGAACTTCCTTCAAAAAAAGACTGCAATTCAAACAGAAGACAGTGACATGGGACATTATAACAATAGTTTTATAAAGATTCCTAGAGTGCCTCAGCAGTTATTATTCAGGGGGAAAAGTCTAACATACAAAAGTGTGTGTGTGTGTGTGTGTGTGTGTGTGTGTGTGTGTGAGAGAGAGAGAGAAAGAGAGAGAGAGAAAGAGAGAGAGAGAGAGAGAGAGAGAGAAGGAGAGAGAGAGAATTCAACCCAGGAATCTGGCTTCCCATCCTGATTGTCACTCAGACCCCCTGGAGTGCTTGTTGACACTGCAGAGGTATTGCCTCATTCTTCTCCCCACCAGTTTTGGTACATTAGATGTAGGATACAGGTTGAAATTGCACCTAAGTCACCCAGGGGATTGACTCGTGCCTGCCAAGGTCTGGATACAGTGCCCACAGAGAATGCTGAAATGCAGAGCCCTGAGTTAATAAAGTGGCAAGACTGATTTTCCACACCCTGCAAAACTGCTGGGGAGGCTGAGGGTGTGGCACTGTATGATCCTAACACTATGCTTCCTGTCAGGACTGGAATGAGGAGGAGTGGAGATTCAAGTTGATCATTTACACTAAACATACATTGACTGTTGCTAGAGGTGTCTCCTCGTTGGTAAGCAACAGAATTTCTCCTTGTGTGATAAGCTCCTTTTCCATTCAGAACATTGGACATCGGAATATATATTTGAGGCTGATAGTGAAAGTAATTAAGTAGCATTGACTGCAAAATGAAAGCTTTATGAGGGGGAAAATAAAAATGTATGTAAAGGGAAGGAAATCTGTAATATATGAAAAGTCTCTGTTTGCCTACTAAGGACATTGCTTAGACACATCCAGATGAATCTGACTAGAAGAGGAGGAAAGGCCATACCGAGCATCAGATTTAATTTTAAAATGTGCCCTGCTTTTCCAGACCTAGGGTCTGGGCCTGCACCAGCCCTGCCCTCTGCCCCACTGCCAGGGGACTCTCCCAATTAGAAGAGTGTTTTTATTTCGTTCCTTGGCTCCTTGTGTGTCTGTCTAGCCTCATCCATCCCCAACCCCAGAGCATGGTCAAGTCAACAAAGCTGAGTTGGCACAATCTTTTTTCTATGGCAATTATGAATGGTTCATTCACGCACAGTTGATCTAATAGCCATATTGATCCAAGCAGCCCCTAGCTATATCCCCATTAGCTGCCAGGATTGTAAACACTGAATCAGTCACATCTCATTCTGGCTGCCTTTATCATAAAGACCATCTTATTTTCTACTAATGCAGCAAATATGCTTGTGGACACAGAGATAGAAGAGGCTAAAAGCTTATCCATTTATCTGACTAAAGAAGGCAGGTATTCAAGGTTCATTTCTCATGTATCCCAGCAAATAGAATTAGTATTGCATTTCTGCACATGGAAAGCACATTTCTAATGTCAAATTAGAGAATTTTAGAAATATTATCATTCAATCTGTTTTAGAGATATGCTTCTGGAGATAATGCCCATTTTTCTACACACTGATTTTTACATTTGGTTCTTCAAAGATTGTAAGACATTTTGCTGACATTTGTATTCTAGAATAAAGGAAAGAACACTATTATTATCCTTTTCCATAGTGGTGAAAGATTCCAAAGAGGCAAGCTGGGAGAATGAAATAGAAATTAGATAAAGGCTTCAAGTCCAAGACTGCTGTAAATTCGTTAAATAATCTTAGTCATTTCCCTCATTCAGCTCACTTTTTTTCAGTCATACATTTTTTCACTCAATATACATTTCTTGAAATATGTGCAAATGTTTGGAGCCACAAGAGTCTCACAGATAAAGCACATCAGGAGATCACGATTTCAGCTTGGAAAGACAGAGAATACCTCACGTCCTTGAAGCCAATGGGGAGGCCGCACCTGTGCCTGCCTTATGCACAATGGGCCTGCTCTTAGAATCTTGGTAACTGTTCACAGCAGTTCATAAGTCATGATCATAATGAATATGGCCTTTTGTTATAGAAACAGATGCTTCTCCTTAGTCTTATTAACTGCATTAAAATAAATCATCCCAGGGTTCAGTGAAGATCAAATCAAAGGGCTTGGACTTCATTTCATGCAAGACAAGTCACTCCCAAAGTAACTCAGAATATATTTGACATTCAGGATTAGGATCAAGTTATACCTGATGATCTGGCTCTTGGCCCTCCTCTGGCTTCAGGACAGGCTGAACATTTTTTAATAATTGTGGTTAGTCCCATGACTTAGATCACATGTTCTGGCTACACAATCCCTACTCATGTCTTGCTTCTGCATAAACTCTAACAGAAAAAGGTTTGGGTGGTTCTGAGAGACAGGAGACCTGGCCATGCTTGACACATAGTAGGCACTCAAGTCAAAATTAATTAATTAAATTGAGCCTGTATTCTAGTTTTGGATTCATGACCAACTAGAGGATGTTTAATTTTGGAGGGCGAGATTCTAAAACTAAGTTTCTCCACATGTAAAAGTAGGAGAGTTAGACTAGGTCACTTTTACTGTCCCTTTCTGCTCTAAAATTATATGATTTTATTATTTTATATCTTATCTTTGCCCTTAACTTGGGTCCACAGCCTAATCTTCCTGTGTAGGGTCTAATAATGACTGAACTGGTCCATAAAAGAATGCTAGGTAACCTCTCTGGATTCATTGATTGTCCTTGTCTGTGAAAGAGCAACAGTAGCCCGAGCTGTCCTGTTCCTTACGTGAAATTAGGAAATGGAGGTGCCTAGAAACATTCCTGACAAACATAAGGTGCCCAGAAAGTGATAGCTCTTGTTATTTACATGACTAAATGACAGTTTTCCCTCTACTCTTTAAGCTAATGGAGTGTTGCTCAACCAACTGGCCTTAAGTTAACAACCGTATATAACTATAATCTCTAGTTTGTAAATACTCAGTCATGGTACCCAATGTTGAGCAAATCCATGTTCCAGTAGTAGTTCAGCCACTTACTAGATGTGTAACCTTGGATGACCCACTTAACCACTCAGAGCCTCAGTATCCTCATCTGTAAACAGGGATTAATTGTATGTAAAGCACCCCACATAAAAATATCTCAATAAATACCACCTATATCATAAATTCATGGTGTTAAGCAAGGCTGGTGTCTGGGTTTTATGATTTTATCCATGGAAGAGAACAGGTATTAAATTCTATTTTCCCATTTGAAGCCTACAACGATTCCTGCCAGCATTCACCATAATTGTTTTTATTCACCCTGCTCATCCTTATCTGGGAAGTCCCAGATTATCAGAGATCTGGTAATAAGTGGGTAATAAGCTAATAAGTGGGTAGGAAATGGGTTCCAAGGATTAATATAGCTAACTGCAACCTACTCCTAGTTACAGTAGGAGTACAGTAGCTGCTACAATAAAAGCATGGAACATCTATGAAATGAGAACCAGTGAGCAATAGAAAAATCATTTTGATTTGACTGTGAAATGAAGCTTGAGATGCTTTGGCACCAAACTTCCTCTCTAATTAAGTTCTGCCTAGGATAAAAATCACTTCCTATTTTCTAAGCTGATACCAACTGAAAGCAGGAAGAAACAGCTCAAAAACCTACTTGGTTTCAGAGAAGCCCACTTTGTTCAATGTTTAGTATTTGCTACAAAAATATCTCAGTGAGCCACAAAATATAGAAGACCAGAATTCATCTACTAATGGAGTGGGAAATGTGTGGAGAATGTTGATTGTCTAGATTCAGCAGGCAATAGCCAGTCCAGCTCACAGGCACCTGTGTCCTTCCTCAGCCACCCAAGGGCATGGGAGCAGCCACTGGGGACGTCTGCTTGCTGACCTTGTTGCCATTGGTTGTTGTGTTAGTCAGCTTTCCATAACTATAACAAATACCTGAGATGATCAATTTATAAAGAGAAAAGGTTGATCTGCTGATGTAGCTCAGTGGTACAGTGCTTGCCCTAGCATGTGTGAGGGCCTGGGTTCATTCCCCAGTACTCCAAAACAAGAAAGAAAAGAGAGACAGAAAGAGAAAAGATTTATTTTGGCTCATAGTTTCAGAGGTTTCAGTCCACGATCGGTTGGCCCTGTTCCTCCCAGTGAGACAGCACATGATGGCGGGGTGCATCTCAGAGCAAAACCGCCCACCTCCAGGCAAAACAAGAGAAAGAGGAAGAGACCAGGGGCCCACTACCCCTTCCAGGGAGTGTCCTTGGTGACTTAAAATTCCCCTGGAGGCCCCACCTCTTGGTTTCCACCACCTCCCAGTAGTGCCAGGAGGAGGACCAAGCCTTTAACACGGCGGCCTTTGGGAGACATTTAAGATCCAGACCATAGCAGTGAAGAAGGAGGCTCTGTCCCAGGGGGCCACAGATCCCTGTGGAAGGCCAGTCTTGCTGGGACTTTCATTACCTAAGGGCTGGGGGACAGGAATAGCTCTGCGGGGCTGGTTAACCCCAGAGGCAAACAACACTCCGTTTAGATCTGCAGCTCAAAAGAAGGAAACTTTTGAAGGGCATCCCTCTGCATTCTTATTCCAGCATCAAAGTCCACATCAAAACCCATCAGTTCAAGTGCCTGTGGCGGGCAGCTGTGCTTGAAATGCCTGAAATAGGTCAGTACTGACCAAGGGGGGAAGCTGCATTTACTTTTAAGTGGATGAAATAGACTCAGATTTTAATATTATAGTTTACAGCATGCATTATAGTTCTTAGTTCTGTGAACATTTCAGGGAAATTGTGTAGAAAATGAGTTCAACTCTTTCTCAACATCTGACAGTATTTGTTCTCCAGAGATAAGGCTTTTGTGTAAACTTTAGAAACAATATTTGGTGAGCTTGGGAGCCGCCACCTGCAGTTAGTCCTGCAGTTACTTTTTTTTTTTTTTTTACCTGTACTTGCCTTGAAGGAGGGTCAGGGCATTATGTGAAGGGGAATCTGCTGTTGTTACAGAGCGGTGGGGTGGGGAGGAATGGGGACATGACAGTGACAGGGCAGGAACCACATCCACTGTCCTAAGTGTACAGAAGATACTCTGTACATGTATAAATGTATAATATTGTGGCTGGAGGACAGTGTTGAACTCTGGATAATGTTCTGTCTCCATAACTACTCTCTGCTCCCTCCCCCGGCTCACTTCTCACCATTCCTGCTTCATTGCCTCAGAGGATGTGGGAGTGCCCGGCAAGATGGGAAGCAGAAGAGCCCTGGGCCATTCTGGGCTTTGTTTTCCAAAAGCCAAACCCCTGGAAAAGGACCAGGTTTAAGGGTGCACACCTGTAATCCCAGTACTTGGGAGGCTAAGATAGGAGGATCCAGAATTGAGGCCAGCCTCAGCAATTTAGGGAGATCCTATTTCAAAATTTAAAAAAATCATAAGGGCTGGCAGTGTGTCCAGGAGGTTCCATCTCCAGTACCAAAAAGTAAAAAAAAAAAAAAGGTAAGGTAGAAGCCTGGGGCATCTGGGAGGGAGAAGAGAAGGCTCTTCCTGGATTAGAAAGGAGATTTCCTCAGGTTTCTACCCAGCAGGGAGAAAGTGACTGCAGCCCTCTGCTGGCTTCTGTGCAGGACTAGGGGGGCCTGCTCTGAGGAAGGTGCCAAGCCTCAGGAACATGACTGTCCTAAGGAGGACACTCCAGCTCATGAGTGCTCAGCTTGGGTGACAGGTTCATGGCAAATGCAGAATCACTAACTGACACATTGTGGGGCTCCAACAGTATTATTGACTGAATGTTTGTGTTCCCTCAAAATTCATGTTTAAGCCCTAACCCCAACTGGTGATATTAGGAGGTGGAGCCTGTAGAAATTATTTATTTATTTATTTATTTATTTATATTTTTGTGGTACTGAGGTTTGAACCCAAGGGCACCCTACCTTTGAGTACCTCCAGCCCTATTGTATTTTTTATTTTGAAACAGGATCTTGCAAAGTTACCACCACTGCTGGCCTTGAACCTGTGATTCTCCTGTTTTATCCTCCCAAGTACTGGGATTACAGGCATGTGCCACCTTGCCTGATTTAGGAAGTAATTATAGTTAAATTAGTTCACAAGGGTGAAATCCTCATGGTGGGATTAGTGCCCTTGTAAAAAAAGGAAGCAACAAGAGAGGTCTCTTCTGTGTAAACACACTGAGTGAAGGCCTTGGGAACCCACAGCAAGAGGCGCTGAGGGGGCTGCAGCCCAGGAAGTGGCCCCCATCTGAACCAGATCTGCCAGCACCTTGACCTCGGCATCAGAGAAGGAAAAACGGACCCATAAGGGTGCTCAACAACACTCCTTGAAAGGTGACCAGTCCGTGACCGTCAGAGCTGGGACTTGAACTTGTGTTGTCTGTGAGAGCCAAACTCAGGACTTTAACAAAACTCCAGGTGCTAACACTTCATTCTAGAGCACTCTCTGTATGTTTCATTATTATTTTATAATCATCAGGATCTGTAGAAGGATTAATGATTAACACACAGCACTAGATAGGTAATGGTGGAATTTTATACCTCAGGGAGATAAAAATTACACAGGTGTAGTATGATTCAGAAAAATGAAATATTAACTTCTCTTTCACCTCCTCCTCCTCCTTCTCCCACTTCTACTCCTTTCACACATGCATTATGTTCAATATGGAGCTGCAGGGAAGGGAAAGTTTGACACCAAAGGCCCTCAAGGGCTTCCTCCTCTGCCCCCCAGCAGTGAAGCACTGAGCTGGATTCTCATTCATTGCACTATCATGAACAATTTCCTGAGCTGAAGAAGCACGGGAGAACTGCCTTATCATCAGAATATGAAGTTGCTGGCTGTTGGCTTGAGTAATTCTTCCCTAAAAATAAAAATTTTCTGTTTATTTCTATTTTCAAAGTTGCTAAGAAAAGTTGGAAATATTCTACATATCTTGAATTTGTGTGTGTGTGTGTGTGTGTGTGTGTGTGTATGTGTGTGTGTGCGTGTGTGGTACTGGGGATTGAACCCAGAGGCATTCTACCTCTGAGCTATACCTCCAACCCTATTTTATTCTTTATTTTGAAACAGGGTCTCACTAGGTGGCGGGAGGCATCATAAATTGCTGAGGCTGGCCACGAACCTGTGATCGTCCTGTCTCAGCCTCCCAAGTACTGGGATTACAAGCATGCGCCACCACACCCAGCTAGAGAGATCTTTTTTGACTATGAGCCACAGTAAGAAATATATTTACATATGACCCCCTCCACATATACTTGTTCTAGCTATCTAATATCTGTCATATTTTCATTTATTGTTCATTATACTTCATATTTTAGGTTTTTTTATTTTATTAAATTGGTTTCTTGACCCACTAATGGGTCATGACTTGAAGTTTAAAAAATACTGTTCAAAATGAAATGACTTGCCCAAGGTTACATAGGAAATAGTTATAGAGAAATTAGTGACAGAGAACAAGGACTAGAACTCAGATCTCCAGTTCATTAATTCTCACGGTACCGTTCAACTATTGGATTCATTGATAAACCATTATATGTTTCATTTGGCCACAGTTCTTATTCATTCAAACCATTACCAGAAGTGACTGTTCCACCTCCAGCTCATGGCATCAGAAGGTAGAGTCCGGCAAGCCTTCGTTCTCCATATCCATTCATCATCCACTCGACAAAACCAGTGTTTAAGAGGAATTATGCTGGAGATGCAAAGATGATTGGTCCCAATTCCTGCCCTCAAGGAGCGCACAGTCCCATGATTTCTGATATGAGAGAGAAGCCATGGAGTCAGCATGGGCTATTAGGGAAGCACAGGTGGGAATACTTAAGTGAAACTGAGGGATCCAGGAAGACTTCCCAAAGTGACAGTTGAGTCGCGTATTGAAGAGAGGCTGGCAGCTGGCTAGAGAAGTTTGAGCAAAGCCATAAAAAGTAGAGCAACAGAAATTTCAAGGCAAGGAGGAAATAAGATGCTGTGAAGAGAAATGGAGAGGGGGATGGAGAATAGTGAGGTCAGTAGGGCCAAAACAGGAAACTCTCTCTGTGCTCACACACAGAGGTTTACACGAACAAACACTACACAATCTTTGGGAGCCAGGGAGAAGTTAAGCCACCGAGTTTATGCTCTCGACTATCTGGTAGCCGGAACAATGAGGATGTAATGGGATGGACAGCCCGGGAGAGGCTGTCTCTCCTTTTCCCAATGTCATCATTCCCTTCTTTGTAACAACCTTCTTTTCCAACCCTTGTATATAACCCTCATCTGATGCAAGGATCTCATTTCCACACTTCCTGTTTCCTAGAACATCCCTGCTCTTCCTGATAAAATGTGATCTCAAAACCCACTTGGATGATTCCTTTAACATCAGGCTCCATGGCTCTGTGACTTTCTTGACTCTGATGACCTCCATTCTTCTTTATCACCAGAAAAAAAGGCCATGCCTTGGACCACACCAGCACTGAAACTATTCTCAGATCTTATCCTGCAAAACTGCTCATATTCATTTACCACTCCACCCCACCTCCAACTTCTGGCAAGCATTTATTGAATGCTACTATGTGATAGGAAATGTATTTGGAGAAGAAGATACCAAGTTGTATAATGCACAATCATTGTGCTCGGGAAGGTCCCAATCATGAGATAGACAGGGCCCAGCCGGATGGTTTCTTGCACAGAGACTGATGCAGGCGATAGGCAGCGGCAGCCAGAGAACTCATTACTAACACATTCAGTGCACAGCATCCTCATCACCAGCACTAGGGCACTCTTGGATTGGTTGGGAACCATCCCACTGTTCAAGAGGCTAAAAGTCTCCATGGTTGCTTCAGGTTTGGGAGACTCATAGCAGGGATCACATACTCCTGGAGAGACAGTGCTCAAATGGGGCTTGGTTTCAGCCAATCAGCAAGCATTGCTGGCTAGGCTGGGCCATGAGTTTACACTCTGACTCTACATGCAAGCTTATGCACTCTAAAAAAAAAAAGAGGACCCTTATCACCTCAGTGACCTCTGTGAAGACTATTCTGGGAAGGGCAACTCTACAGCCCAGGGTACCTTACTGTTTATAAACAGGCAAAGCTGGGTGTGGTGGAACATGTCTGTAATCCTAGTACTTGGGAGGCTAAGACAAGAGGATCGCAGGTTCACAGCCAGCCTCCACAACTTAGTGAGCCCCTCTGCAACTTAGTGAGACCCTGCTTCAAAAATAAAAAATAAAATAGGGCTGGAGGTATACCTCAGAGACAGAATGCCCCTGGGTTCAATCCCCAGTACCACAAAATAAATAAATAAATAAATAAATAAATAAATAAATAAATAAATAAATGTATATATAATAATAGATAAATATGTATGTACACACACACACAGATATATGCAAGCACACTTTGGATTGGGACCTAGTTGCAAATGTGGTTCCACTCCTTACTAGATAAGTCCCCTCCCTTCCTTCCTTTCTTCCTTTCTTTCTTTCTCTCTCTCTCTCTCTCTCTCTCTCTCTCTCTCTTTCTTTCTCTCTCTCTCTCTCTCTGTCTCTCTCTCTCTCTTCTTTGTTTTTGGTACTAGGATTGAACTCTGGGACATTCTATCTACAAGCTACATTCCTAGCCCTTTTTTTATTTTTTATTTTGAAACAGTGTCTCACTAAGTTGCTGAGGCTGGTCTCAAACCTGCAATACTCCTGCCTCAGCCTCCCAAGTACTGGGATTAAAGGTGTGTAACACCTCCCCCAGCTGATAAATTCCTTTATAGACAAAGCTCTCTGAGCCTCAGTGTACTAAACTGTAAAATGGGAAAATCGCCCTCAAAGGATTAAGTATGATTACACTTATAAAGGACCTAATTACATATCAAACACTGCACAAATTGTTATTATTTTTTAACTTTAAAAGCTTCTGATCAGCTGGGCGTGGTGGCATATACCTGTAATCCCAGTACTTGGGAGGCTGAGACAGGAGGATCACAGGTTCAAGACCAGCTTCAGCAACTTAACGAGACCCTCCACAACTTAGTGAGACCTTGTTTCAAAGTAAAAAATAAAATGGGGCTGGGGGTGTAGCTCAGAAGTAGAATGCCCCTGGGTTCAATCCCCAGTACCACATACACAAAAAAACTTCTGGTCTTCCTGTGTATGAGTTATAACACAAGATAAACTAAATGTTAAATGATTTCTGGGTTTATGTTTTTCCTGATATTTTGTATTTGTTTAAAAAATCTGTTTTTAAACTATCCCTGACTGTTCAGGGTTTATTTTGCAATCATGTGGGCTGTAGCCGCCTTCTTGTGTCGTGTTTGGGAAGCAGCAGGGCCCTGAACAGCTGTTGGTGACGTTTCCTCACAGAATGGGGCAGCATGGCTCAGATCAGATGGCAGGGCAAGAGCTCGGCAAGAAACGGGAGCCTGTTTGCATTGTAATCCTGCACATGGCATTTCTCATGACACCCAAGTGAGATGGATGCTGGAAGGGGTGATTGCAGGAAAAGCCAAGAAGTGGAAAAATCACAGGAGGGCTGAGGACATGGTGGTCAGGAACAGGGACCAACATTGACGGGGATCCTTGACTATGAGGAGGTTCTACGCTCAGCCCCTCACCCACATTTTTCTCACGTTGCCCTCATAAGGACTATGTGAGACATGGTTTATTATCCTATTTACTGATGAGGAAGATGCATGTCAGTGACATTAAGTGACTTGCTCAAGATCACACAGACAGGCTTTGTTTGCAGCCACATCTTTCTGATTCCAGATTCAGAACAACAAAGACACAAAGAAGCTAGACCAGAATCTGCATCAGTCACGGTGTTCAGAAACCAGTCCTCATCGTCCTCGTGGTGACATTCAGGGGCAGACAAGGTGATCTCCATGGTCCCTCCCACCCCACATGCTGCCCTTGTCACTGTGGGAAGCTCTGCTCCGTGAGTCAGGGAAACAGAAAATGCACGGGTAGCTACATTCTAGATGCCAGATATTATCTCTGACTCTGATTCATATATAAAGTTCCAACCAATTTTTGATTATGAAAAATATCACTTTTATTCAATCTTTATTAACATTTAGTCATAGTTGATTCTTCTGCGTCTATGAGTCATTTTCAATCAATCACTCTATCTCCATTTTTTATGTTAAGTAGAGTGGACACCATGAAACTATCCCTAAATATTTCACCCTGCATGTCCTAAGACCAAAGGCCTTTTCGTATATAACCACAATAACATTATCACAACTAAAAAAATTAACATAGCTCCCTATTTTTTAACCAAGTTTAATATCCTGCCTAGATTAAAACTTCCTTGTCTCCAAAAGGTCTTTTTTTTTTTAACTTTTTATGTTCATTTATTGGTGCATTGTAAATTATAATTATACATTTTGATATATGTCAGGGTATGAACATCATACATGCACACATTGCACATTTAGCCCTCCCTCCAATCCCACCCTATTCCCTCCCCCTTCCCTCCCTTTCATGCTCCAGATAGTGATTGAGTCTTATAGGTTTGTGTA
>PVJS01039407.1:0-18914 GCA_004027185.1 Glis glis
CTCTCTCTCTCTCTCTCTCTCTCTCTCTCTCTTTCTCTCTCTCTCCCCCCTTAGTGAGGTCCTCCGCAACTTCGTGAGACCCGGTTTCAAAATAAAGTATAAAAAATAGGGCCAGGGGTGTAGCGCGGAGGTAGAATGCCCCTGGGTTCAATCCCCGGTACCACAAAAAAAAAAAAAAATGAGTAAGGTAACTATTTGGACTGCTTATATTAAAAGATGGAACTGAGTCATATCAATAGTTCACATGCTTTAAGGTTTACTTTGGGATTTCAGGAGATGAGGATGATGAGATAAAAGGATGAAAGTGAGATTATGAGTATGTTGTTAGCTTGGTGCCACTATGACCACAATACCTGACAAGCACAACTTAGAGGAGGAAAGGTTTATTTGGCTCATGGTTTCGGAGGTCAGTCCATGGTTGGCCGGCTCCAAGGCAGAAACATGGTGGCGGCAGGGTGTGGTGGAGGAGAGCTGCCAGCTCAGGGCAGCCAGGAGGCATGGGGGCAGGGTACCAGGGACACTAGAGTCCTCAAGACTCCACCCCAGTGGCCCGCCTCCTCCAGCCACGCCCACCCGTGACCCTTGAAGCACCGGAGACCCGGCTTCAACACACTCCAGATCCAAACCCTAACATGGTCCCAGGGCATGGCAGTAATTTTGTTTGATTCCCTTTCTAGCCCCAGACCAATCTGTCCCCACTCTGGCCCTGCTGGGTGCCCCAGGAGCTGACATCTCTGGACAGCATCATAGGTTAACTAACCACCAGCGGGATGCAGTGGAGGAGATCAGAGGAGGAGGAAAGGAAGTCAGCAAGGGGAAGACGGAGTCCTGTTCCTCCCTGCTCTGGGCTGCTTTCTGGCCAGGCTGAAGTCCTCGTCCTGTCCTCCAGCTCAGCCCCTCGTTCTCCATGGCTCGGGGCGCTCGCTGAACTCCACGGTTTCTTCTCTTTGCTCCTTCAGACCTCGCAGTACAATGGTTCCTCATTGCTGTGAGTTTCTAGGTGTCAAACTCCACGTCGCCCTTAACTCTGCCCACCCCTGACAACACCACCTTCATTAGTCTCTTGAGCATCTGATTTGGGCTCTGTTTCCTGCCTAACTTAAGAACTCTAACCACAGGCTTGTAAAATCTGCACTCTCCCTCCTCTGCCAAAGCAATCCCTTCACTCCGAGTGCCGCGTGAAGCTCCTGCGTGTCCCAGGCAGAGATGACACCTCCCAAACTGGTCAGCACAGGAGAATCCGAGGGCACTCCTGAAAGACAGCTGGCAGGACGCAGGGACTGACACAGTTCCCTGGGCAGGAGCCTGTTACATGTCAAGAACAAAACATTTACAAAGAGACGCCACTTCCACGTCCTCCTCCTAGGTTTCCTCTTGCCAAGTAAGGGTGAGGAATCAAAGCTAGCTTTGTGCGTTCACCACCGGGGGAGGCCGACCTGTGTGCCACTTCACTCTGCTCGCCACCAGCCACGGGACAGAAAGAGAAGCGACCGTCTCGTATTACAGCCACCAGCCGTCCCCTTTCTCTCTCTCTCTCTCTCTCGGATCCCAGGATAAATCTTCCTTCGGCACCAGGCAAAAGACGAGCAGAACGAGAGAGTTCTGCCGTGCTCAGCCTGGCCTGTCTCTTTAACAGCTCTGACCAGATTAGCACTTTTCTTTTCCACGGGAGACGACGGCATATGCTTATGCCATAATCTGCTCTGAGCTCCTTCTCGGGATTTTCTCTTACCAAGGCGAATGGCTTGGAGGTTAGATGTTAATTGAAATCACCTGGGAGTCTCTGAACACTCCACCTAGCTGTCACTCGGCGCGAGTAACCTGGAGGTTATTATATTTCTGAATACTGGGGCACTCTTTTGAACAAGAGCTGATGGAAAGAATTCCTCCAGGGGACTGATAAGAACCGATGGGGCTTATGTCAACAAGCCACTCCACCGAGGACTCCAAATGTCTCCTTCTGCACCCAGCAGGCGTTCTGCGATGACAGAGCGAGTTGCTAGGATAAAGATGCAGGCAGATCCAGACTGTCGTCTGCAGAAAGATGCTCTGTTAATCAGCCCGGCCGCCCGAAGGGCCAGGTAGCTCTCCTGCTGTCCCGGTGGGGAGCCCCACTCAGTCACCTGAAGCCAGGACCTACAAGCAGTCGGAGGGGCAACGATTAACCAAGCGCGGTTCACGCCACATCTCCATTTCTGCTTACCCTGACTGTGAGCATTCATTTCCAAGGATATTCTATTGGGGGACTCTAGAAGCAGCAGCTGGGTGGATACATAACAAATATTAATAGTGGTGTCTTCTCTGGGTGGTGGAAGTATGAGTAATTTTTATTCTGTGTAACTGTGAAATTTTCTGACTTTTCTACGAATGCATCTGATTTTTGTAATCAGGGAACAATTATTAAACAAAGACCCCTGTAAGCATACAGGAATTTCAGTTTCCCACAAGCACCAAATTTATACAATTCCTGAAACTCTAAACTCCAAATTACTTTTTTTTAGCCTCTCTGGATTTTAAGATTTCTCAGTAAGCATAATAATTTTATGGATGTTATTTAATTAAGAAATGATTCAAAATGTAAAAACCAAAGATGTACACTGGATATAACACGTATATGTTTTAGATGGGGGTTTAGCTCAGAGGTAGAATGCCCCTGGGTTCAATTTTTAGTACCGCCACAAAATTAATTAATAAAAATAAAAAATGGGGCTGGGGGCATAGCTCAGAGGTAGGATGCTCCTGGGTTCAATTCCCAGTGAGACACACACACACACACACACACACACGCGCGCGCGCGCACGCACACGCACACACACACACACAACTGTTCCTTGCTGTAAGAGAACCAAGAGGCCCTATCATCTGCAGTTATATGGCTAAGATACTACAGATAAAACAGACTGGTGTTTCTCCACTATAACTGCTGGCCAATAAAACTTTCCAGTTTACAGCTGATGAATACTTGACACCAGATCTATGGAAAAGTAAGCTACTCGTTGCTGGCTGTTAGCTCAAGGAAGAGACAAACTAAGAAACCTGCCCACCCCCGGATCGTGACTGTGTTTACTATGACAACTGACGTCTCAGTTTAGCGCCATTTGGAATGGCTCCTGGAACATCTCTCCTAGGAGTTAGCCTTTCTCATCATCTATAATAGTTGAACATGTGTTATTTTCCCTGTCTCGTAGTGATGAAATATATTAACAGGGAATCTTGGAAGCCATAAACATCTTTACTAGCTTCAGGAAGCTAGTAAATTTAAACAAGTGATTCCTTTAAACTGTCCTAATGTAATGGCAAATGGCCTCTTTTCTAACTTCGATCTGCAAATGATTTATAGTTATAACTACCAGAGCAATAATAAGCAATAGGGTGGGAGTAGAGGGCCCAGAGAATGCAGCCTTCACTCTTCGCTCTTAGAAAAGCTAAAGGGGGCCGCCGGGCGTGGTGGCGCATGCTTGTCATCCCAGTACTCGGGAGGCTGAGACAGGAGGATGGCAGGTTTGTGGCCAGCCTCAGCTACTTAGTGAGGCCCTCCTCAACTTAGTGAGACCCTGTTTCAAAATAAAGAATAAAAAAATAGGGCTGGGGGTACAGCTCGGAGGGAGAATGCCCCTGGATTCAATCCCCAGTTCTGCAAAAAAAACAAAAAACGCTAAAGGATGAGCTGGAGCCCTAAAATGCCTTTGTGTGTGCTAAAACTTAAAAACAGTGAAGCCGGGCGTGGTGGCGCACGCTTGTAATCCCAGTACTTGGGAGGCTGAGGCTGGAGGATCTAGGTTCGCAGCCAGCCTCAGCTACTTAGTGAGGCCTCCGCAACTTAGTGAGACCCGGTTTCAAAATAAAGAATAAAAAATAGGGCTGGGGTATGTAGCTTGGCGGTAGAATGCCCCTGGGTTCAATCCCCAGTACCACACACACACAAAAAAAACAGCATAAAGAAACAAAAAGTACATATTTTTCACTGTAGAACCTCCCCAGCATTCTTTTCAGGATTAAATTCCAGGATATTGAAGGTTCAAAAAACATTTGCAAAAACCATGAGTCAAACTAAAAATGCAAAAAAGACTTTTTTTTTCATTAGTACTTAACAGAATATGGCTAGAGGCTGTAGAAATCAGTACCTGGTAAAAATTAGAAAAAGACAATTTTAAAAACTCACGTTGTATGTTAGACTGAGGCTCTAAAAGTCTTGGGATGTCTCTGTTTATAGGAAGACCTGGCCAAACAAGAACCAGCGTACATCTTACCATCACAGACAAGTTTATGGTTCAGATTACAAGGCATCTGTAAAAGCAACGGGGGAAAGGGCCTAACATACCACCCTACTGTTAGCAGAACACTGCCTGGCGACCTCAATTAAACAAAAGTGTCAAGTGCTCCTCTCAAAGCCTCTTGTAGTAGTAGACCTGAAAACAGCTAGGATCCTTTAAAAGAAGAGGCCAGGGGCTGAGGACGAGTGACTTCACCACAGGTGGTAATTACACCCTGAGTAAGTAAGAAAGGGCGAGACTGAAGGGCTCCAAGAGGCACTTCAACCCCAGCTAATAACCACGCATGGGATGGGGGAAGCAGCGCAGGGAGGGAAATAAACATAAGCCAGGACTTGAAGGCGGGAATAAACAGAAGCAGTCCTCCAAGGCCAAGATGACTGCTAGACAGCACCATTAGACTAGCTTCTACTGCATACTGCCATGTTCTGAACGTTCACCCCCCTTCATCTGTTGAAACCCTAAGCCCCAGGCGCCGGCATCAGGAGGCCGAACCTTCTGGGAGGTCATCAGGGCTGCCCTTCATGACTGGGTGAGCGCTTTTGTAAGAGACGCCCAGCAGGGCTTGTGCGCCCCTTCCCAGGCTTGAGGGCGAAGCCAGGCGGTGCCATCTATAAAACAGGAAACCTGCCCTCCCGGAGACGGAATTAAGGCCGGAGCCTTCATCTTGGACTCCCAGCCTCCCGGGCGGCGCGGAGTGAATTCTGTTGTCACAAGACCCCTGCTTCCCTTGCTTTGTCACAGCAGTCCGAATGGACTAGACACAAACCAGGGTCCCCACTACCGGAGACACTACTCAGAGGAAGCCAAACACTGGCTCATCCACCTTCAACTCAACCCAGAACCCGGAGGATCCAGAAGCCAGGCGTCCGCGGTCGGTGGACCACAGTTCTAGAACCTCCACCACTAAGACATCACTCGGCAGCCGGCACGCTCGCGTCCGCTGCCTCCACGCCTGGGCGCAGAGGGACCCGCTCGCCCTTCTAACCATCCTCTGCTGAAAAGCAGAAAACATCTGCTCTTCCCTGACTTCCCAAGATTGGAGCAAAAAACAAAACAGAAAAATACACATGAAAATGCTCCAAATGAAATGACACTGCACGTGCACGGCATTTTACTATTTGAAATGTGGTTTAACATAACGTGTAGAAGCTATATACATGTATGCTGTCCCTTCAGCCTATGAGCTATGAAGTCTAAAATGTTTATTTTATTTATTTATTTTTTCCCGTACTGGGGATTGAACCCAGGGGCATTCTACCTCTGAGCTATACCCCCAGCCCTATTTTTTACTCTTTATTTTGAAACAGGGTCTTACTAAGTTGTGGAGGGCCTCACTAAGTAGCTGAGGCTGGCTGTGAACCTGTGATCCTCCTGACTCAGCCTCCCAAGTACAGGGATTACAAGCGTGCGCCACCATGCCCGGCTAAAATGTTTATTTTAAAGTGTTACTAAGGTTACAATGGAAGCAGAGAGACCCTGGGAGAATACAAACACAGGGCAGTTCAGGGACCAGTGACTGTATTTATCTCACTGGGTCCTAACAGGCCCACCGTGCACTGGGCGAAAATGTAAAAATCAACCCCGCTACCAATAAATGGTTAAACTAGAATCATTAAACAAAACAAACAAAAAAACCCTGGCAGAAGCTAGGAACATAGCTCAGTGGCAGAGTGCTTACCTAGCATGTACAAGGCCATGTTTGATCCCCAGCAACACACACACACACACACACACACACACACCAGGGAAATGCATACATTTTAGGAAAGATTATAATGTAAAGAACAGACGTGTTACTGCACTTAGAGTGGTAAGCAC
Organism: Glis glis; assembly: GCA_004027185.1. NCBI lineage: Eukaryota > Metazoa > Chordata > Mammalia > Rodentia > Gliridae > Glis > Glis glis. Next base: position 6,093 of record PVJS01039407.1, read on the forward strand.
TGATAGGCTGAAATGGCAATCAATTGTGCATAGCCACAGAATGCTTCTCAAACTAGGATTTAAGAGCCCTTGGCCTTAGCAACTTAGTGAGACCATTTCAAAATAAGAAATAAAATAGGGCTGGGGGGTGGGGTGTGTAGCTTGGAAGCAGAATGTCTCTGGGTTCAATCCCTAGTACCTCCCCAAAAAAGACCCCTTGGAGGCAGGCAGTGGGTTTGAAGAAGGGTGGATCAGGGTCATTAGGGTGTTGCAACTTTTTTTTTTCCATTTTTGGTACTGGAGGTTGAACCCAGAGGCATTCTACTTCTGAGCTACATCCTCAGCCCTATTTTTTGTTTTATTTTGAAACAGGGTCTTGCTAAGTTGCTGAGAGACCTCACCACGTTGCTGAGGCTGGCCTCAAACCTGTGATCCTCCTGTCTCAGCCTCTCAAGTACTGGGATTATGGGCATGCGCCACCACGCCCGGCAGGGTGTAGCAAATATTAAATGTGCTAGATAACGCAGGAAGCAATTCGCTCATGGAGGCCCACAGATGTTCACTAGGGGAGGTCTGTCTGTTGCCTTTACGTGTCCTGCATCCATTCCTCCGCTGGAGGGGAGAACTTCCCCAGCAGGTAGCCCAGTGAGGCCATACCCAAGGCGCCTGCAGCATCCAGCCGGGCCTGCAAGCACGCTCCGAGGTAGGTGCTCGGAGGTGGGTAAACCCTGCTGTAGAGGTCGGTTCTCCATCCTCCTGAACAACCGTCCAGTGAGTCTGCTACTGGACCCCGGGGGCCCCGCCAGGCAAGGTCCATCCGGAAGCCTGGGAACTGTACATCCTTCCAGTAACCTTTTTGTACAAAGTAGTCAGATTCCATTTCTACTGTTTACAACCAAAGACCTCTGGTGATAAGGTATTATTTTGATTCTAGAAAAATCCATTTTTTAAGAAAACATTTGGGGGTCAGATTTTAATTTGGTTGACAAGCAATTAAAGTATTAATTTTATGATAAAAGAAAGGGATGTAACCTGTAGTAGAGTATAAAATTTATGTAAAATCGTGGATACTGGATTGTCTTTTGAGACTTTTAGAGCTACACTTCCACTTCTTCTGTCTCTTTCCCATGTGAGGTTAGTGGTGAGTTTAAGAAGCACTGACACAAGGATAAACTATCCTGAACTTACAGGATCTGTCATAACCAGAGAAAAGCTCTAGGGGGAGTTACTTACCACCACCACCCCCTCCCGCTGGGCCTGCTTTTCGCACCTTTAGGATGGGGTAACAGTACCTCTCTCATGCCCTTGCAGGGTCGGCAGCCCTGCCAATGAAGCGGGCTTGCTTCACAAGACAAAGCAAGCAGAGACTGCTCTGCCTGTGCAGCCCTGTGCAGCCCTGTGCAACAGGACCACAGGATTCCCAAAGAGGGTGGTATTTAGTTCCAACCTCCTTAAGTCTGGGCTGGCCTTGTGACGTTTGCTTGTTTGGTACTGGGGGGCACTCTACCTCCGAGCTATGCCCCCAGCCCTATTTTATTTTGAAACAGGGTCTCACTAGGTTACCATGTGCGGCCCTTGAACCTGTGATCCTCCTGTCTCACTCTCCCATGTACAGGGATTACGGGCCAGGCCTGCAGCACACGTCCAGCTCTGTGACTTGCTTTGTCCAACAGATGTGACAGAGTGACACTCTGTGACCTGCTCCAGAAGTCCTGCAGCTCCCCCTCTTGGAAATGGTGCTGTGTGTGAGGAAGTCTGGCTCACTGCTGGGAAACAAGACCCTGCGAAGCTCAGAGGGGCCCGCTCCAGGCCTCTGACCACCGGGCTCCAACCCAAGCCTTCGACCCGCAGCCGCCTGGGAGGCCTCAGGCCAAGCAACAGCGCTGGAGAACGGCCCTGCCCTGACTGCAAGCAAGCAAGGCCACTGCGGCGCTCTGGAATGGGCTCACTCGGCAGTGCAGGACTGACAGAGGGCTTCGTGGTTAGCATATTTCAGCGGGCGTGGTGGCACACACCTGTAATCGCAGAACTTGGGAGGCTGAGACAGGAGGATCGCAGGTTTGCGGCCAGCCTCAGGAACTTAGCGAGGCCCTCAGCAACTTAGTGAGACCCTGTTCAAAATAAAAAGGACTGTGGGTGTAGCTTGGAGGTAGAATGCCCCTGGGTTCAATCGGAAGGAAGGAAGGAAGGAAGGAAGGAAGGGAGGGAGGGAGGGACACATTTCCATATTCCTTGCGTTTCCTATAGCAAATTCTTAAGTCCCAATGTCCCAATCAAAGAGTAACTGTGCCACAGCCAGATATGCTATGGCTACTACAATGTTTCTAATACCATATAAACACCAAACTGTATCTCAGAAAGAACTTGGGAGCCAGATGTGGTGGTGCACACCTGTCATCCCAGAACTACTTAGGAGGTCGAGACAGGAGGATGGCAGGTTCAAGGACAGGCTCAGCAATGTAGTGAGGCCTTCAGCAACCTAGGGAAGCCCTGTTTCCAAACAAAAACATAAAAAGGGCTAGGGTGTAGCTCAGAGGTAGAACGCCCCCGGGCTCAATCCCCAGTACCGTGAAAGAAAAGAAAGGAAGGAAGGAACAAACGAATGAATGAACTTGGGGCTGCAGGGACGAATCACAATCCAAAGCCAAAATAAAGTGATACTAAAGTGAAAAATTGCTAAAATGATCACCGTTAAACCACAAGCAGGCAGGTGCAAACACAGATGAGTTGGAACTGATGGTGACTAGCTAAGAGAATGAATAAAAGAAAAATGTAACAAAATTGCGTAAGTCATTAAAAACTAAAAATCAAACTAGATTCTGTCCTGCAGCAGTTTTTGTTTGTGGCATTTTCTTCCATACCCTTCAAAGATGACCAAAACCCTTTTAAAAGATCACCGCACGCTGTCAAAAGACAATGTTTCTGCATAAGGTCACCATTCATTCGACAAGTGTGTGTGCGTGCATGTGTATGTGTGTGTGTGTGTGTGTGTGTGTGTGTGTGTGTGTCCAGGCATTGAACCCAGAGGCGTTCCGCCTCCAAGCTATACCCGCAGCCCTATTTTTTTGAAACAGGGTCTCGCTAGGTGGCTGAGAGTTTCACTAAGTTGCTGAGGCTGGTCTTGAACTTGCGATCCTCCTGTCTCAGCCTCCCAGCCAACGAATATTTATGAAGCACCAATTTTATGCTAGTGAGCTGTGGCCCCTTAACACTTCCTTTTTGTTTTATGACAGTGTACACAGTGAGATCGGGGAAAAGAGCATCATTGGGTGAAGCTAGAGTTCATACCCGTCTGGGTCAAGGTACCTGGTCAGGTTAGAGTCCAGGCTGGTGAATGGTCAAATGTTCTGCCTGCCCTTATGCAGGTCTGTGTCTGCAAGGGGAGAAATATTAGCAGCCAATACTATTTTTACTAACCAATACTACTGTTATTATTTTAGTATACCCGTATCCCTTCTGTCCCTTCTTCCTCCTCAGTTGCTGCCAGGTACCTAGCCCTCGGCTAAGTACTTGTCTCATTTCATCTTCACGACAACCCAGCAAGGACTTGCCCCCCGTTCTACAGACGAGGAAAGCGAGGCCCTGGCTGGATGAAAGCAACGGACGAAGGTGGAGAGCCCATCCGTACAGGAGGAACACCTACGACAACAGCGTTTCAGCAGGCGAAAAATCCTAGACCAGAAATGACCCGCAACATATTATCGTTATCAGCGTAGACGTCTGTGTGTGTGTGTTCATTGATTTTCTGGAAACTGTTATTTAATTGTATATGGATTTTTTTCCTTTTGGAAGAGTCTGGAAAATATTCTTGTTTATTAGCAATATAGAAAACACTTTAAAAGCTACATGAGGAAGCAAATTTCATTTCTCATTCAATACAACATGGACTGTGAAGGGAATTAGTCATCGCAGGGAATGAGGATTCATCTAGCAACAGATATGCGGGTCCAATTATTATACCAATTCTTTCATAGCTTCATCATACTTTCCTGATTATAAAAAAAAACCCCACAGGCTAGCTGGAAAAAAACATTGGAAAACATAAGGAAAAAAGATCACCCACAATCTTATTTCTCACAAATAACAAGTTCCTATTATTATTTCTTTTAGGTGTCTATTTATAGACACCTTAGAAAATGTGCATTATACACATTCTCCTGCTGTCTTTTGTGTGTGTGTGTGTGTGTGTGTGTGTGGTACTGGGGGTGGAACCCAGGGGCCTTCTACCTCTGGGCTGTAACGCCGGCCCTATTTTATTTTTTATTTGGAAACAGGATCTCGCTAAGTTGCTGAGAGCCCCACTAAGTTGCTGAGGATGACTTCAAACCTGTGATCCTCCTGTCTCAGCCTCCCAAGTACTAGGATTACAGGTGTGCCTCACCACACCCGGCTCTATCTTCTTTTTTTAAAAGCATCCCATGTCAATAAATATCGACTTGTGTCATCCTTTTGAATTTATTTATTTATTTATTTATTTTTGCGGTACCGGGGATTGAACCCAGGGGCGTTCTACCTCCGAGCTACACCCCCGGCCCTATTTTTTATACTTTATTTTGAAACCGGGTCTCACGAAGTTGCGGAGGGCCTCACTAAGTAGCTGAGGCTGGCCATGAACCCAGATCCTCTGGTCTCAGCCTCCCAAGTACTGGGATTACAAGCGTGCGCCACCACGCCTGGCGCGATTTTATCCATTTATTTTTTGTGGCACTAGAGATTGAACCTAGGGGCATTGTACCTCCGAACTACACCCCCCAGCCTTTTGATTTTTTTATTCTGAAACAGGGTCTTGCTAAATTACTGAGGGTCTTGTATAATTGCTGATCTGGCTCCAAACTATGATCCTCCTGTCTCAGCCTCCCCAGTACTGGATTACAGGCATGTACCACCATGCCTGGCTGTATCATCCTTTTTAAAGACTGCACAGGCTGAAAGGTGGTAGTCCACGCCTGTAATCCCAGTACTTGAGAGGCTGAGACCAGAGGATCACAGGTTTGAGGCCAATCTCAGCAACTCAGGGAAACTCAGCAATCTCACAAGACCCTGTTTCTAAATAAAAAGGGCTGGGGGTGTAACTTGGAGGTAGAATGCCCCTAGGTTCAATCCCCAGTACCAATAAACAAACAAACAGTATTTCACTCTGTGGATAGACCCCAAACTAAATTAATCCTTTATTATTAATAGTTATTCAGATTACTGTCTTTCTTATTATTAAAAATGGGAAAGTGAGTAGTCTGATACATACATCTATGCCCACTTGACCAACTAATTTCCTAGATGTGAATTTACCATTTTTTAAATGACTTAGGATTTGTATTCCCTAAATTGTTATATAAAAAATATATACCAAATTTAGCTTTTTAAAAAGAAAATCCTTGCCGGGCGTGGTGGCGCACACTTGTAATCCCAGTACTTTGGGAGGCGGAGACCAGAGGATCCGGGTTCGCGGCCAGCCTCAGCTCGCGCTCTCTCTCTCTCTCTCTCCTCCCTCTCTCTCTTTCACTCTCTCTATCTCTCTTCTCTCCTCTCTCCTCCCTCTCTCTCTTTCTCTCTCCCTCCCTCTCTCTCTCTGTCTCTCTGTCTCTCTCTCTCTCTCTCTCTCTCCCAGTCTCTCTCTCTCTACTTAGTGAGGCCCTCCACAACCTTGTGAGACCCGGTTTCAAAATAAAGTATAAAAAATAGGGCCGGGGGTGTAGCGCGGAGGTAGAACGCCCCTGGGTTCAATCCCCAGTACCGCAAAAAAAAAAAAAAGAAAAGAAAACCCTTAAATGCTAAGAGTAATAACATAGTTTACATCTCTAATATCTAGAAAAAAGAGCATAAAATTTTTAATTGCATTTTATCTCTAAATATCTAAAATATTGACTCATGTCCCTGATTTTACACTAGGTTTATACTTGGAGAGGGAAAAATCCTAAAACACCCAGTAACTTCAAGTGGTTTTATGTTCAGCTTGATGATTTCTGAAAAGTTAAACTCTGAAAAGAACATACTTGCCGCAAAACAAGCAAATCGGTTGAGAACGTTGAAAGGGAAGATTGGAGGCAGTACATTAAAATAAAAAAGGGAGAGACTGCTCCAAGCAATCAGTGAGCACGGTCCCCAGGTCACCAACTCTGCCCCCTGCACAATGGCCAGGAGAGAAGGGTCCAGGGAACGGAAAGGCGAGACTAAAAGCAGGGGCTCTCGGAGCTTTCGGGATGGCCAGATGGAATTACACACGGACAGACATAGCGACATGCGCCCTCCACACCAATCCTGGCGCTGATCTCCAGGGGCTACAACACAAGAGGCATCTTTGTGCGCTTTATTTAACCAAACGCATCTTGCGGCAAGAGGAGACCTGGAGACAGACTTCCTTAAGGTGAGAGTGTTTAGTTGTTGGCTGGAGGGGCGGGTGCCCATTACTCCCCTGTCAGGGCCAGGAGGACGAGCGGTCATTAAGGCCAGACAGCTGGGAAGGCACGATTTCCCCCCAGCCTGCACAGGACGGGGTCAGTCGCCACGCTCTAAGCCAGTCAGGCAAGGCAAGAACACTTCCAGCAGTGAACGATTTACTGGCGACACATCACGATCTGCGCTAAGAAGGGAAGGCCACGCGTCGTGACCCACAGCTTACTGAGCCCAGACCTGCAGCCACTGGAGGCAGAAGCATTAGATCAAGCTGCCACACCAAGAGCGGAGACTGTGAGGGGTGACAGCGGCCTGTGTGCGTGCAGGCGGGGTGTGAGAGGCCACAGCCGTGGATCTGGCAGGGAGGGGGCCAAGGATGGCCTATGCTGCTGTCTGTAGAGGGTGAGAACTGAGAGTGGCTTTGGAATCTTTAAGTGATTGAGAATAATGCAAGAAAATATTCGTGACATAAAAATTACACAAAATTCAGACGTCGGTGTCCGTAAGTAGTTGTATTGGAACATACCCACGGCCCCTCGTTATCGCAGGGCCGAGTAGGTAGAGACACCTGGATGGCTGGCAAATTCAAAAGTATTTATTTTTTGGTCCTTTACAGAAAATTTGCTAACCTCTGTACTAGACTACAAAATCATGTAGTTTTTGGTTTTGGTTTGGTTTGGTGGTACTGGGGACTGAACCCAGGGGCATTCTACCTCCGAGCTAAACCTCCAGCCCTATTTTATTTTATTTTTCATTTAGAAATAGGGTCTTGCTAGGTTGATGAGAGTCTTACTACTTGCTGAAGCTGTCCTCAAACCTGTGATCTTCCTCTTTCAGTGTCCCAGGTACTGGGATTACAGGCGTGCGCCACCACTCCCGGCTGTCACGTAGTTCTGGAATAGATCACGGCTCCAAAGCTGTGCAGGCTCTGTGGTTTGGTCCCTGATCTATCCAGAATCGTGATCTATCCAGCCTCACAGAGGATCTAAGCCCACTGCTAAGGACAAGGGACAAGTCCAGCGGGTCCTACAGATGCGGGGGTACCTGCCTGTGGTAACCAGACGCGGAAAGACTTCTGGAGTTGAATGTAGGATGGTTCCAGAATGTCTACGTGGGAATGAGAATGACTACAGGTGTTCTCTTCCAAAGGATTATGCTATCTCCTAAAGATGAGAATGAACTATCTTGGAAATGGCTCCGCCCTCAGAGCACTTCCCAGGGCCTCAGGACTGAGCAAACTCGTGCACGTTTATTATTCCACGTAATGGTCATTTCTCCGGACTCAGAGACACGTACTGGTGGACAAAACCAGAAAGAAAATGCGAGTCGAACCCAGATTCCAGTCTAAAGCCCATGTTCACAACTATTACCAAACCCCAAAGCAGCAGGCATGGATGAGAAAACGGACAGAAGTACCCAATGCTGGAGGTATTTCTGCCTGGCACAATTAGCCAGGCACAGTAGCACATGCCTGTAACCCCAGCTACTCAGAAGGCTGAGGCGGGAAGATCACAAATTCAAGGCCAGTCTGGGCAACTTAGTGAGCCCCTGAATCAAAACAGAATTCGAGGCTGAGACAGGAGGATCGCAGGTTCGCGGCCAGCGTCAGCAACCTAGTGAGGCCCTCTGCAACTCAGTGAGACCCTGTTTCAAAAAAAAAAAAATACGGCTAGAGGTGTAGCTCCGAGGTAGAATGCCCCTGGGTTCAACCCCCAGTGCCAGCAACACACACACACACACACACACACACACACACACACACAAATTCGAAGCCAGTCGTGGTGGTGCGCGCCTGTAATCCCAGTACTTGGGAGACTGAAACAGGAGGATAGCGGATTAAAGGCCAACCTCAGGAATTTAGTGAGACTCTGAATGACCTTGCAAGACCCTGTTTCAAAAAACAAAACATTTAAAAAGGGCTGGGGGGTGTAGCTCGGAGGCAGAATGCCCCTGGGTTCAATCCCTAGTACCACCAAAAAAATTTTAAAAAGAATTTCTAAAAGCTCAGGGTACAGCACGTGCCTAGCAATGTGGGGGCCCTGGTTCAATCCCCAGCCCTGGAAAAGAGAAAAAACAAAACAAAGATGGTTGTTTTGTTAGTGTTAGGTGTACCCTCCACCCACAAAGCCCCGGATGTACTTGTGAGGAGGTACTGTTACGGTGATGGACTAGCCAGTCCATGTGAAGATTGTTTTTTGGTGGTACTGGATCCACCCATGCTAGATAAGCGCTCCACGCCAGCCCTCAACTTAGAGGCTTCAATTTAAATTACAAGCGAAGAGGAAATGTAAAAAGGAATCTGGTCCAGAGAGCGATGCTGCTGGGGGAGGAGGGGGGCTTTGGCTTCTCCTCCCGCAGCATCCTTGTCTCCTGCTTCCGCACTCTCCCCAGTGTCTGCAACACAAGGACCTCTCAGCTCTAACTCGTTATTGAAACCTGACTCTGTGTGTGTGTGTGTGTGTGTGTGTGTGTGTGCATGCGTGTGTGCATGTGTGTGGTGCTGGGGATGGAACCCAGGGGCATTCTATCTCCACCCTTTTTAGTGATTTTATTTTATTTTATTTATTTTAATTTTTTTTTTGTGGACCGGGGATTGAACCCAGGGGCGTTCTACCTCCACGCTACACCCCCGGCCCTATTTTTTATACTTTATTTTGAAACCGGGTCTCACGAAGTTGCAGAGGGCCTCACTAAGTAGAGAGAGAGAGAGAGAGAGACAGAGAGAGAGCTAAGGCTGGCCGCGAACCCGGATCCTCTGCTCTCCGCCTCCCAAAGTACTGGGATTACAAGCGTGTGCCACCACGCCCGGCGCAGTGATTTTATTTTGTTTGTTTGGGAACAGAGTCTCACTAGGTTCCTAGAGCCTCACTAAGTTGCTGAGGCTGGCCTCGAACCTGCAATCCTCCTGTCTCAGCCTCCCAAGTACTGGGATCACAGGCGTGCATCACCATGCCCGGCAAAACCTGATTTTTAAAAAATGTTCTACGTTGATACCTAAGTTATTTGGAAATAATGTACATCATTAGCACACACTATGAGTATATTAGCATATACTATGATTATAGTGTTCGCTCGGATGTTTATTCATAGCCGCCCAAATCAGGCTTAGAAGTCCTTCCTGCAGGCCAAACACGGGGCTCAGAATTTCACACTGGAAACTTGTAGCCATGCTCTGAACACCTCTACTGGCTCAGCAGTATGCACACGGGGAAGTTAAGGATCAGGCAGGCTAAGGAGCTACAGTGCATGAGAGCCCAGACTCAAGGCGCACGCGCATTTGCTTAGAGCGATTACCTCCATTAAATGGCAAGTCTGCTGGAGAGAAATAAGAGCAGAGCTGAATGAACCGTTCACTCTGATGGACAGTGTCAAGCCGAGTCTCTGCTCATTCAAGGGTCTGGTCTGAATTTCTAGATACACTTATAAACCAGCCACGACCTGCATGTCAGGCTGGCCAGTCCTCTGTGTGTGTGTGGGAACAAAATGGGAGCGCTTCTGCACCTCTGAGAGCACGTGACTAGGACGAGGCTATCTTCAAAAGTCCCGAGCACAAAAATCCTAACTATAAAAACTTTTCTTCTCCTAGGCATTATTCCCGCTTCCATTTATTTAATTGAAGAGATGAGTCTTTGAGTTTTTTGAACCCTGGTCCCCTTTTATAAAATAACTACAAGCTGGGCATGGTGGTGCACACTTGTAATCCTAGTACTTGGGAGGCTGAGACCAGAGGATCCGGGTTCGCGGCCAGCCTCAGTTACTTAGTGAGGCCCTCCGCAACTTAGTGAAATCCTGTTTCAAAATAAAGAATAAAAAATAGGGCTGGGGTTGTAGCCTGGAGGCAGAATGCCCCTGGGTTCAATCCCTGGTACCACCAAAAAAAAAAATAACTACGGACCCTCCTCCCAGAAAAATACACACACACAAGGCTGGAGTCACAACGATAGAGGTTCAGGAATACCTGAAACCCATCTGGGCACTCCTGAAGGGCCACCGGGCCCGGCCTCACTCCTGCTCTAAAAGCATGCTTTAGCCAGGCACGGTGGCGCATGCCTTGTCATCCCAGTACTTGGGAGGCCGAGACAGGAGGATCGCAGATTCGAGGACAGCCTCAGCAACTCAGTGAGGCCCTCTGCAACTTAGCAAGATCCTGTTTCCAAATATAAAATAAAATAGGGCTGGAGGTGTAGCTCAGAGGTAGAATGCCCCTGGGTTCAATCTTTAGCACCACTAAATAAATAAATAAATACATACATACATATATACATACATACATAAGTGCACACTTTACGTTACTTCACAGGCTCCAGATACAGACCAAAAAACTAGCTCTCTCATCATTCTTTATATTTTTCAGAAGGCAAATATGAAATAAAAACACAAAATTCCTTAACTAGTCTCATATTCTCAAAGAAACCAAGAATCTACTGACTTGAGTAAATCACTAAATCTAAGGTCCAACAAGTCCAAACTTCAAATCAGCTGGGTTATAGCTTAAAAGTTGCTCCTTCCAATTTTGTGTTTCTGCGGAAACATCTCCCTAAAAAGGAAAGAAACTTAAGCCGGGCGTGGTGGCGGACGCTTGTAATCCCAGTACTTGGGAGGCTGAGACAGGAGGATCCCAGGTTCGCAGCCAATCTCAGCTACTTACTGAGGCCTCCACAACTTGGTGAGACCTGTTTCAAAATAAAGAATAAAAAATAGGGCTGGGGGTGTAGCTCGAAGGTAGAATGTTCCTGGGTTCAATCCCTATTACTGCAAAAAAAAAAAAAAATAGGAAAGAAACTTTAGTATCGTGTAGAACTTGACTGATAAACTGGTGAGTATATGAAAAGAGACCACTTCTAAAATTTACCAAAAGATATTCTCTCACTATATATGAAAACAATGAGTTCTTAAATGTTCAACACAGATCTGTGTCAGCACAACTCTGAGTTCAATTACGTTGCTGACAATGTAGATTTTAAAGAGTTCAAGCCGGGCGTGGGGGTGCACGCCCGTCATCCCAGTACTTGGGAGGCTGAGACAGGAGGATCGCAGGTTCAAAACCAACTTCATCAACTCAGCAAGGCTCTCAGTAACTTAGTGAGACCTTGTTTCCAAATGAATTAAATTAAATTAAATTAAATTGGGCTGGGGGTGTTGCTCAGAGGTAGAATGCCCCTGGGTTCAATTCCCAGCACCACACACAAAATAAATAAATAAATAAAGAGTTCCTAAAGACTCAAACTATGTGTTTCCCACCACTTGTGTCAAGAACTTTCAGGAATGTTTATTTTCAGGTACACCTCAAATTTTATGGTCTTTCCAGTTCCTTGTGGTCTTATTACTTTAAAAAATTTCTAGCACTACCTAACAAAATTGTGAGTTACCAAAGGAATTTATAAAAGTATTTTGGCCAGGACTTCATCTGTAAATAACTGATAGAATGTCTTGTGGCCACTGAACAGTTACTGGGGCAGTGACACTGTCCTATAAAAACATTAAAGATCATTTTAAGTCACTAGATACTGTTTCAAAATCGGTTAAGATCAACTTAGAGCATCATTTCACTACCTGACAATTACTTTTATTTATTATTTATTTATTTATTTTGCGGTACTGGAGATTGAACCCAGGGGCATTCTACCTCCAAGCTCCACCCCTAACCCTATTTTTTATTCCTTATTTTGAAACAGGGTCTAAGTTGGGGAGGGCCTCACTAAGTAGCTGAGGCTGGCCACGAACCCAGATCCTCCCTCTCAGCCTCCCAAGTACTTTACTTGGATTACAAGCGTGCGCCAGTACGCCCGGCTTGACAATTACTTTTTAAACAAGAAATATCCCCACTGAAATGCCACTGGGAGCAGACAATCAATGGATACTTGCAGTCTACAATTTGTAGTACTTAAGGCTTTTTTTTGTTTCCGTTTTGTTTTGTAGTACAGGGTTTTGAACCCAGAGTGCTCTATCACTCAGCTACATTCCCAGTCTCTCCCCCCTTTATTCTGAATTTTGAGAGCGTGTCTAGCTAAATTGCCTAGGCTGGCCTAGAACTTGCAATCTTCCTGTCTCAGCTTCCTGAGTTGCTAGGATTACAGTTGAGTTGGGCACCAGGGCAGTATTTAAGATTTAAAGCAATTCTTTTGCTTGTGTCCTCTCTCCTAAAAACAAGGAAATGAACAGGGTCTAATATTCTTCAGAGTCAGGGAGGATTCACGTTGGCAGGAGGGGGACTATCTACCTCAGGATCTTCAGCAGAAGATCTAATTCTTTTTTTTTTTTTTTTTGCAGTACTGGGGTTTGAACCCAGGGGCATTCTACCCCCAAGCTACACCCCCAGCACTACTTTGTTTTTATTTTGAAACAGGTCTCCATAGGTTGATGAGAATCTTACTACTTGCTGAAGCTGTCCTCAAACCTGTGATCTTCCTGTCTCAGCCTCCCAAGTACTGGGATTACAAGTGTGTGCTACCA
>PVJS01039408.1:0-18914 GCA_004027185.1 Glis glis
GTAGCTCGGAGGTAGAACACCCCTGGGTTCAATCCCCAGTACCGCCAAAAAAAAAAAAAAGAAATGGGGTCTCTTTAAGTTGTGGAGGGCCTCACTAAGTAGCTGAAGCTGGCCGCGAACCTGCGATCCTCCTGTCTCAGCCTCCCAAGTACTGGGATTACAGGCTGCACCACCACGCCCAGCTCCCAGACTTTAACTTTTATTTTGAGATGGGGTCTAAGTTGCCCACGCTGGCCTCGAACTTGCCATTCTTCTGCCTCAGCTTCCTGAATACCTGGAATTAGAGGTGTGTGCCACCATACCTGGCTTGTATGATCTAGATTCTGAAGATTCCCATATGTGTATCCCCAGCCCAGCCCGTCTTTCCTCTGTACTAGAGCAATTGTGTGTCTAGCCTATGATATTTGAATCTGCCCAGTAATGATGAGGCAGAGCTCATTAGGTCTGTGCCTCTCCTGGTCCCTAGGGAAGGTGTTGGCACTAGCTCCCAGGGCATTCTCACATGCCATCTATCCCAGGCAGTGGTATTTATTTTTGCAGTACTGGGGATTGAACCCAGGGGCATTCTACCTCTGAGCTCCACCCCCAGCCTTATTTTTATTCTTTATTTTGAAACAGGGTCTCACTAAGTTGCGGAGGGCCTCACTAAGTAGCTAAGGCTAGCCGCAAACACATATCCTCGGGTCTCAGCCTCCCAAGTACCACCAGGCAGTGGTATTTAAATCAGGGTGGGGGTAACTGGCATGCCATGCCTATAATCCCAGTACTAAGAATGAGAAAGGAGGATTGCAGGTTCGAGGCCAGCCTTAACAAATTAGCGAGACCCTCAGCAATTTAGGGAGACCCTGTTTCGAAATTTAAAAAAAGGGCTGGGGGTGTAGCTTGGAGGTAGAATGCCCCTGAGTTCAATCCCCAGTACCTAATCAGGGTTTATTTTCTTTCATGCCTCACAGAATGTGGCTGCTATGGCTGGGCCTTGCTTGGGTAGGTGCCAAGAACCCTGCCCCAAACAGCTGACTGCTCAGGAAGTAATTCAAGGAGGTGAAAGGCCTGGGGTATTATCTCTCCTCCCGCAAACAGGGCCAGGGACATCCCCTTGGACTTCATCATCCCTCACAAACTCTGTAGGATTCTGATTAGCTGAATTTTAAGAAAGAGTCTCAAAAGTTTCAATCTTAAGACACAAAGGATTATATAAATTGCCCATCTCTCTGAACTTGGTTTAACATTTCTTAGCAATTACCATTTTATTTTTATTTTTATTTTTTGCGGTATTGGGGTTTGAACCCAGTGGCATTCTACCTCCAAGCTGCACCCCCAGCCCTATTTTTTATTTTGAAACAGGGTCTCATTAGGTTGTGGAGGGCCTCACTAAGTAGCTGAGGCTGGCAGCGAACCCGGATCCTCCGGTCTCCACCTCCCAAGTACTGGGATTACAAGCGTGCGCCACCACCCCTGGCTTCTCGGCAGTTTCTGAGAGCCAGGCAGCTAGCCTCAGCTACTTAGTGAGGCCATCTACAACTTAGTGTGACCCTGTTTCAAAATAAATAATAATAAAAAAAAAATAGGGCTGGGGGTGTAGCTCAGAGGTAGAAGCCCCTGGGTTCAAGCCCAGTACCGGCCAAAAAAAAAAAGATCTTTGAGACTTTCACCTCTGCACCTTATCACTCAACGGTGCTTCTTGAAGTCCTTCTGGCAAATCCTGGCCCAAAATAGGTGCTAAACAAATAATAGGGTGGGTGAGACAGCCAATCCTTATTTATGGTGTGATCGACCTCAGGGATTTAACTCCCACCTTCCAGATTGATCTCTGAATCACCTATCCTCACAAATGGTCCATTTCCTGTCTACAAGGTATTTTTTCTCTGTGGTTCTGAGGATTAGACCCAGAGGCATTCTACCTCTGAGCCACACCCCAGCCACTGCACCCAGCATACTTTTTTCTTCTTTAAAACACACAGCCGCCGGGCGTGGTGGCACACACCTGTAATCCCAGTACTTTGGGAAGCGGAGACTGGAGGATCCGGGTTCGCGGCCAGCCTCAGCTCTCTCTCTGTCTCTCTCTCTCTACTTAGTGAGGCCCTCCGCAACTTCGTGAGACCCGGTTTCAAAATAAAGTATAAAAAAAAAATAGGGCCAGGGGTGTAGTGCATAGGTAGAATGCCCCTGTGTTCAATCCCCGGTACTGCAAAAAAAAAAAAAAAAAAAAAAACCCCACACACACAGCCATAAGCCGGGCCCAGTACTTGGGAGGCTGAGACAGGAGACTTGCAGGATCAAAGCCAGCCTCAGCAACTTAGCGAGGCTCTCAGAACCCTAGTGAGACCCTGTTTCCAAATAAAGAAATAAAATCAGGCTGGGGGCATAGCTTGGAAGTAGAATGACTCCGAGTTCAACTCCCACTACAAAAAGATAAAAAACAAAACACACAGCCCTGGGCATGATGGTACACATCTCTGATACCAGTACTTGGGAGGCTGAGGCATGATGATTGCAGGACTGAGGCCAGTCTAGGCTTATATCCTGTTAAAAAAAAAGCTGGGGTGGGGGTTAGTAGTAGAACATCCCCAGTATCAATCTCCAGTAACATGAAAAATAAAAGATTGAAACAACAAAAAAGCCAGGCATGGGGGTGCATATTTGTAATCCCTGTACTTGGGAGGCTAAATGAGGAGGATCAAAGGTTTGAGGCCAGCCTCAGCAATATCTCAGCAACTTAGTAAGACATTTTTTCAAAGTAAATAAAATAGGGCTGGGGGTGTAGTTTGGAGGTAGAATGCCCCTGGGTTCAGTCTCCAGTACCACACACACACACACACACACACACACACACACACACACACACACACACAAAGTGAGCCTGGGAGGTATAGTTCAGGGGTAAAGTACATGCTTAGCATGCATGAAACCCTGGGTGTGATCCCCAGCACAATAAATAAAGTGGAGAAAAAATACTATATAATTGTAGGTGAAATTTTACATGTAGTCAGAATTTACATGTCACTATAAAGCTTAAGTAGTACTGAATTCATTATTAAACTTGCTTTATGGACATTAAATAATGAGAAATGTCTGTTTCAAAAAATAAATTCTAGAGCTGGGCGTGGTGGCGCATGCTTGTAATCGCTGTACTTGAGAGGCTGAGACAGGAGGATTGCAGGTTCATGGCCAGCCTCAACTACTTAGGCCCTCCACAACTTAGTGAGACAGACCCTGTTTCAAAATAAAGAATAAAAAATAGGGCTGAGGGTGAATAAAAAATAGGGCTGAGGGTGTACCTCGGTGGTAGAATGCCCCTGGGTTCAATCCCAAGTATCGCAAAAATAAATAAACTCTAGAAGATAGACACCCTTTATTCTAGAATGTTGTAACTGCTCATTTTTAACACCCTATTTGCTTTTCTGTTCAAAGTATTAAGACACTTTTTTTTTGGTGGTACTGGAGATTGAACTCAGGGTCTGGCACATGCTAGACAAGTACTCTACCACTGAGCTACATCCCCAGCCCTTTTTAAAGAGAGGGTCTTGTTGCCCAGGCTGGCCTCGAACTTGGCAATCCTTCTGTCTTAGCCCCTCTGAGTAGCTGGAATTATAGGCATGCGTCATCGTGCCTAGACTTACTTTCTTCTGCGCTAACAAAACCATCTTAGTTTTTTTTTTTTTTTGGTGGTACTTGGAATTGAACCCAGAGGCATTCTACCTCCAAGTTGTATTTTTTTTCCGATTTTATTTTTTATTGGGAAATGGTCTAAGTTGCGGAGGGCCTCGCTAAATTGCCAAGGCTGGCTTTGAACCTGTGATCCTGTCTCAGCCTCCCAAATACTGGAATTACAAGTGTGTGCCACCATGCCCAGCTTTAGTTCACGTAAGCTAAAGCTTAATCCTAACAAAAATATTAACACCTTTGGAAAAGACCCCTTTCAATAGCTCATAAATGAATTTAAATGAACATAACTATACAATAATATACATTAAATACATATATGAATATATATTTAGACACACACACATACACGGCTGTTTAGCTAAGTTGCTGAGCCTGGCCTTGAACCTGTGATTGTCCTGTCTCAGCCTCCCAAGTATTGGGATTACAGGCGTTCACCACCATGCCTGACTTTTTTTTTTTTTTGCGGTACCAGGGATTGAACCCAGGGGCGTTCTACCTCTGCGCTACACTCCCGGCCCTATTTTTTATACTTTATTTTGAAACTGGGTCTCACGAAGTTGCGGAGGGCCTCACTAAGGAGAGAGAGAGAGAGACAGGGAGAGAGAGAGAGAGAGAGAGAGGGAGAGAGAGCGCGCGCGCGACCTAGCTGAGGCTGGCCATGAACCCGGATCCTCCGGTCTCCGCCTCCCAAAGTACTGGGATTACACGTGTGCGCCACCACGCCCGGCTATGCCTGACTTTTAAAAGTCCATTCTTTTTTTTTTTTTTGGTACTGGGGATTGAACCCAGGGGCATGCTACCTCCAAGTCACACCCCCAGCCCTTTTTTTTTTTTTTTTGAAACTGGGTCTCACTAGGTTGCTGACAGTCTCTGAGGCTGGCTTCAAACCTGATGTCCTTCTGTCTCAGTCTCCCAAGTACTGGGATTACAAGAGTGTGTCACCACGCCTGGCTGTGTCTATTCTTTACACTGGCCCAGCAAACTGTGAACTCAAATTGAGTCAAAAACAAACCAACAAACAAAACAAAATTGAGTCAACCCGATAGGTCTTTGAAGATATTCTGGCTCAGCCTTTTTTATTTATTTATTTTTTTTGCGGTACCAGGAATTGAACGCAGGGGCGTTGTACCTCCGCGCTACGCCCCCGGCCCTATTTTTTTATACTTTATTTTGAAACCGGGTCTCACGGAATTGCGGAGGGCCTCACTAAGTAGAGAGAGAGACAGGGAGAGAGACAGACAGAGAGCGCGCGTGCACATGCGCAAGCTGAGGCCGGCCGCGAACCCGGATCCTCCGGTCTCCGCCTCCCAAAGTACTGGGATTACAAGCGTGTGCCACCACGCCTGGCTCTGGCTCAGCCTTTTGATGCAGGGTTTCCAGTGGGGCTTCCATCACTACTAATTTGGATTTGCTAACCTTTAAGCTGGTAAGAGCTTTCTGGTTATTTGGAGAATAGGATCCTGACCACCAGATGTACCATATTTATCAGTTTCTCAGGATTCTGGCAAACTTCTCACTACCACTTATTTCTTTTTTGGGGGGGGGGTACTGGGAGGCATTCTAACTCCAAGCTACACCCCCAGCCTGATTTTATTTCTTATTTGGAAACAGGGTCTTACTAAGTTGCAAAGGGCTTTGCTAAGCTGCTGAGGCTGGCTTCAAACCTGTGATCCTCCTGTCTCGGCCTCCCAAGTACTAAGATTACAAGGGTGCGCCACCACGCCCGGCTCACTACCAACTATTTCTTTTTTTTTTTTTGGGCGGTACCAGAGATTGAACCCAGGGGCGTTCTACCTCCGAGCTACACCCTCGGCCCTAATTTTTATACTTTATTTTGAAACCGGGTCTCACGAAGTTGCGGAGGGCCTCACTAAGTAGCTGAGGCTGGCCGCGAACCCAGATCCTCCGGTCTCCGCCTCCCAAAGTACTGGGATTACAAGCGTGCGCCACCACGCCCGGCACTACCAACTATTTCTGAAGCCATATTACTCACTTCACTGATTCCTTCCTTCTACATCTAAATTACAGACATCCATTTATTTGAATTTGGTAGCTTGGGCACAACTAGGAAAGAATCAGAAGATACTGGTGGTAAAAACAGACATACAAGCCGGGCGTGGTAGCACACGCTTATAATCCCGGTACTTGGGAGGTGGAGAGCGGAGGATCCGGGTTCGCGGCCAGCCTCAGCTACTTAGTGAGGCCCTCCGCAACTTTGTGAGACTCGGTTTCAAAAATAAAGAATAAAAAATAGGGCCCGGGGTGTAGCTCAGAGGTAGAACACCCCTGGGTTCAATCCCCGGTACCGCAAAAAAAAATAAATAAATAAAATAAAACAGACATACAAGCAAAAAGATATTTAAGTGTTAGAAATGTTTATTTGTCAAAAAAAAATTTAAAAAATGGGAGTGGAGTAAAACAAGGCTAAATTTCAGCTAATGCTGTACCACGATCACAGTCAGACAAAAAAACAAAACAAAACAAATAAAACAACAAAACCCCCAACGGTCCTAGCAATTTCAGAAGATTAGCTTCAATGTTAAAGAGTCCAAAGCTAACAGAAGGGCAAAAGGCTGCTTGCCACTACATGGTCATTTTAAAGGGAAAGGAAATGCTGCGGGTAGGCAGGGAGAAGGGTTCAACTCCTAGGGAAAGCAAGGTAAGAGGGGTTCCACTGTACAGGAAAAAGGGGATGCCAGCATAATCCTTACCTAGGGCTGCTCACAGGCTGAGAATATAAGGAACAGAGTGAAAGGCTACAGAGACTAGTATCAGGAGGAAAGAAAAGTCAACTTAGAAGAATTAAATTAAGAAAGAAAACATAGTTGGTCACAAACTCCTTTGTTTACTGAAACATGAAGCAATGGAAACATCCCGGCAAAGGGGACCGCGCGGAGCAAGTTCTCATATATGACCGCAGCCCGAGGGTTCAGTCCGCAATTATCCTACCTGAAAGAGAGCACAACACAAGAGGCTTACACAATGCCTGGAGAGCAGCTTGGCTCGGGCCCTGGTCCCGTCCTGTATTCCAGGGGGGGAAAAACAAAGAACAAAACAAAACCAAGTCAGACTGGATCAAACTTATATCTCGCAAAATTACACAGGAGTCTAATAATAGCTCTATATAGGACAAGATGCAATCTAGGTGGAAGATGCTGTATTTGTGAGAAATTCAACTTCCTCATTTCCTTATCCATCTTTTAAGCAAGATAACCTCTGCGACCGAAGGCTACCATTGCTCCACTGAAGGGCATACATACATCATCGAGAAATATAATTTTAATTTTTGGGTCCAGGAAAAGCAGAAGATGCTGAGATCTCAAATATGGCCAACTGCTCTATTTTTTTTTTTTTTCGATACTGGGGATTGAACCCAGGGGCATTCTTTTTTTTTTTTTTGCGGTACTGGGGATTGAACGCAGGGGCGTTCTACCTCCGCGCTACACCCCCGGCCCTATTTTTCTATGCCTTATTTTTGAAACCGGGTCTCACAAAGTTGTGGAGGGCCTCACTGGGGGGGGGGGGGAGAGAGAGAGAGAGAAAGAGAGGAGAGAGGGGAGAGAGAGAGAGAGAGAGACAGAGATCATGCGCGCATGCGCGCTGAGTTTGGCCACGAACCCGGATCCTCCGGTCTCCGCCTCCCAAAGTACTGGGATTACAAGCGTGCGCCGCCACGCCCGGCTGAACCCAGGGGCATTCTACATCCAAGCTACACCCAGGCTGACCTTGAACCTGTGATCCTCCTGTCTCAGCCTCCCAAGTACCTTTTTTTTTTTTGAACAAGATGGGATCTTGCTCTATTGCCCAGGCTGGCCTTGAACTTCTGAGCTCAATGATCCTCCTGAGTAGCTGGGACTACAGGTACACACCACCATGCCCAACCCAACTGCACTATTGTAAATGTGTTTCGTTTTAATCTTTCATAGTAAATAAACTTTCAGAAATGACAGTCATAAAGGGTAGGGTCTCAAGGAACAGTTGGTCATTCACCCATCTCCAATACATCTACATGTCACACTCACAGATTTAGAACCATAGTTCCAGTAGTTTCCCTAATTGATCAAATTTCCCTTGCCAAATCAAAAGAAGAGATCACTGCTAAAATTCTCTAAATCCTCCATTGATGATGGGAACTCCAGACACCAATGGCTGGGGGAAAAAAAAAGTTAACTCACACCAAGTTCCTCTACTTATTACAGACAAAGGGCCAAATCTTGGTCTTGATCTGTGCCAATCGACTTCAAAAGTTGTGACGTTCTTGAATCAGTTCTGCTAGGGTGAGACCCGAATTTGGATCCCCAACAGTTCTGGAGTATTTCATCCTGGCAGCCTCATTAACATCAGGCTCCTGGGACTGCAACCAACTCAGGGTTATTCAGTCCATTTGAGGTTCACACCTGGAAGGTAAGTTTCTTTAAAAGTCATCACTAAAAAGAGGTTAGTTGAACAACCACTGCTCGCAGTTAAAATTCACTTTTTCAATGCTCTAGCAATACCCTTTAAAGATCACAATATACTAATTTAAAAATTTAACTTTAAAACATAACTTGAGAGAAACAGATGTTATCTGAAAGACTGATACCAACTTCTTCCAGAGGTTATCATCTCACCTCATGGTAGATCCAGCTGTAAAAATTAATGGCAAACCCTACGTGTTCTAAGCTTATCTACTTCACACACATGAACACACATGGCTGCACAATGGTCTTGGGAAATCCCAAATCTTACGGACATGGTCATATAGGATATAACTTATTACAGGTTCATGTCATAGTTGCTTCTCACTTCACTAAAAAGAGCAAATCCCTGTATATTTGTTTTCTTCTGCACATACCAAAGAGGAGATAAACAAGAACCCTGGAAGCTCAATTGGTAACTTGGTCTAACTTTGTTCCTGGGGCTCCAATTCAACTGATGCTCAATTTCAAAGTACAAAGAAAACTATGAGAAAAGAAAGCTGTCATGATGCCATTTCCACTCTGATGAAGTCTCTAGTTACTCATAATCATTCTTGCCATTTTAACACTTTTGGTATACATTTTCTGAAGTAGGAAACATTATTTTCAGGTACCACCTATGGGACTTTACATATGTCAGAAAATTGCCAGTTTAACTCCTTAAGTCTTCCTTTCAAACATAAAACAAAAAAAAAAATGCTAAAGAACTAGGGCTTAAGTGCTTCATACAAAACATGCTCTGAATCTGAATAAGGAAGAATTTCATGGAATAGAGCACCAAACATTCAGTATTCAAACAATTGTCTCAGAACTAAACACATTTGTAAGACTTTATCTGGCTTGCAGATATGGTACTTGAAGAGCTGCCTTTGATAAAGGCTAATGACCCAGAAATAGTTTTATTAGCAAACTGGAAACTTAAAAGTTATAGGTAAAATTCTCTCTGTAATATCCATTACTAACTCCTGAACCTGTATCCTTCAGCTTACCACCACAGTGACTTTGGTAGTAGAAAGAGTCTGGGTTTTAGAGTCAGAGAGGCCTGAGTTTGAATTTTGGCTCTACGTCTTATATACCAACTGACTGTAGGCAAAGTATTGAACCTCTCTGAGCCTTAGTTCCATTCCCTGTATGATACAATATACACAAAGGGCAGCTAACAAATTTTAGTTCTCTAAAATGCTTTTCTGTATCTTAAAGGTGCTTACAAACTGATTAAAGAATAGTATCCCTAACAAACTGTTCCTTTCAGAAGGAACAAGTTGAAGTCACATACAAACTTCAACAGGCCAAATGAACCTGCAGTCTAAGGCAGAGAAATACTGAAGACTAACACATAATTTTGGATACTGTCCAATAGCAAACAGGTGGCTGTAGCCTCTATGAAACAAGGGTCATATCTGCAAGGGAAGTATCATATCATTTCTGCAAGGGAACTAAATGGAATCTCAACCACTCTCACCCACTCTCACCTCCAGTTTTTAAAAGGCTGAGTACCGCGCTCGGTCCACATACTGCTCCCGCTCATATCGGGCCATGTCATACAGAGAATTCCGTGTAGCTGCTGAAGCCTGAGACAGCTCACTCTCTGGCCCATAACCGTAGCCCTCTCCAACTGTGGGGAGCACAGCTGCAGCACGACGCAGCGGGCTCCTGTCCCTTCCATAATAGGAGGAAGAGGTGGCAGCAGCAGCAGCCATAGCAGCTGAGGTGGCAGCAGCCCCAGAGTTCGGCAATAAGTGTCTGTCATACGGATCAACAGAAGTAGAGTTGAGGTGACTGGTCACAGCTGAGCTCTGGACTTGAGGCAGATGAGACATGCCCTGCTCTGCATAGTTGTATGCAGAAGCAGCAGCTGCTGCTGCCACCGCTTCATAAGAGCGGACCCGGTAGCGCTTATAGTAGTCGAGTGCTCCATAGGCATCGTTGTAATACATGGATTCCCCATAGCCCATGGTGTAGGGCGTGCGCACTGCTCCATACTGTTCATTGTACTGCTCAGTAAAGTCTGCCACACGCCCAGTACGGTCTACTGGGCACTCTTTGGACCAGTGTCCCTCTTTCCCACACCGATAGCAGCCGCTCTGGTCCCCCATCCCAGGAGCAGTCCGAAGCCGGCTGGTGGATAACTGCACGTGCATTCTTTTGCCTTGAGGAAATAGATTAAGAAGATTTATTATAACTCATTGACATTCTTTATCCTCGCTCAAATGAAAGTAAACATAACACACACACACACACACACACACACACACACACACACAAAATCTACTGTCCATCTTGTTTCCTCCAGCAGTTTGTGCAAGTATCCCCAGAAGGCTATGTTGGAAAACCAAATCATATTGGCTCATCATCGCCTTCATCCCCTGTAACTCTTAAGAGTTGTAAGATCTAGATTTTAACCCCACCCCCCAGTTTTTTCCTTAAAGGTGAATCCAGGCCTACTGCAGAAAACCATTTGACCAAGACCTTGAAACAGTACCGGCTTAGGAAAAATGTGCCCCCAGGTAATGGAATAATTTCATCCTGCTACACAGCCTAAAATTCTTTATAAGGATTCTCTACTTGTTAGAAAAAAATGCAGCATTGGCCTAAAGGCCTCTGGGTACCCATTAACAAGCCACACCCATCTTTCTAGGAAATGACCAGTTTGAGAATAATCTTTATCCAGGGCTCTATACCTTCAAGCCTAGAGAACCTTACAGATGAAAGCATCCACACTTTTTTTTTTGGTACTGGGAATTGAACCCAGGGGCATTCTACTTCTGAGCTAGAAGCTCAGCCCTATTTTATTTTTTATTTTGAAACAGGGTCAGCTGGGCATGGTGGCGCATGCCTGTAATCCCAGTACTTGGGAGGCTGAGACAGTAGGATCACACATTCGAGGATAACCTCAGCAAGTAGTGAGACTCTCATTAACCTAACGAGACCCTGTTTCAAAATAAAAATAAAATAGGGCTGGGGGTGTAGCTCAGAGGTAGAATGCCCCTGGGCTCCATCCACAGTACCACAAAAAAATTTTTTTTAATTCTGAACAGGGTCTTGCTAAGTTGCTGGGGCTGGCCTTAAACCTGCAATCCTTGTGTATTCAGATTCCCAAGTACTGGGATTACAGGTGAGCACTACCACACCTGGCTATCCCAAAGTCTTCAAAAGTAGTTTAGGAAAAGAAGTAGTCTTAGCAGTAATATAGTCCTAAACTGCATAAGACTCTGGAGATCAAGTCAATACTTTTCAAACTAGCCAAAACGCAGCCAGTACAGCTGTAGAGAACAGGAGCTTCTCATCACTCTCTTAAGGGGCTGCTCAGAACAAAAACCTCCACCATCAGCATGTTGCTCTCTTTGTAACAGACCTTCTGGGTGCAGCTATGTGACAGGAAGCCTCCTGCTCCACCATCCTGTTGGAAACAGCTCTATTCAGGATGGCAGCCAGAACAGTTCATGCACTGACCCTCAGAGGGAAGCAGGTTAGCGCAGTTCTCTCTCTTCAGTCCAACTCAATTCTGTCCAATGTCTAAGATTCCTACTAATCCCAGTTTCGAATATGTATTGCCTCCAACTTACAAGTCTACTCTTTAAGCAAGGCATGGTGGCACATGTCTGTAATCCTAGTGCTTGGGAGGTTAAGACAGGAGGATCGCAGGTTCAAAGCCAGCCTCAGCACGTTAGCAAGGCCATCAGCAACAAAGTGAGACCCAGTTTCAATATAAAAAAATTGAAAATAGGACTGGGGTGCAGCTGCACAATCCCCAGTACAAAAAATAAAAAAAGTCACTCTTAGAAAAAACAAAGGTGAGCCTTTGTGGTGGTGCACGCTTGTAATCCCAGTACTTGGGAGGCTGAGCCCGGAGGATCCGGGTTCGCGGCCAGCCTTAGCTACTTAGTGAGGCCCTCCGAGGATCCGGGTTTGCGGCCAGCCTCAGCTACTTAGCGAGGCCCTCTACAACTTAGTGAGACCCTGTTTCAGAATAAAGCCCTATTTTTTAATAGGGCTAGGTGTGCAGCTCGGAGGTAGAATGTTCCTGGGTTCAATCCCCAGTACTGCAAAAAAAAAAAAAAAAGATTTTTGCTCCCATTTACATCAAATGCAGAGTTCTCCATAATTTAGAATAGAGGATTACATGTTACTTGGCTTTTCAAACATGTATGGTGATGTTAACCTACTGGACAGACACAAACTGTGCTCCAACTTTGAAGTCAGAGTACTCGTGTCGATTTAAAAAGCAGCCAATCCAGAGATCTAGAAGCAACATTTGTAAGGAAAAAAATCCAATTAAACTTGTGCTTTTATAGATTCTGGGTCATTTTTGGGGGGGGTACTGGAGATTAAACCCGGGGAGTGGGGAGTGTGGGGGGTTTAATCACCTAGCTATGCCCCCAGCCCTTTTTATTTTTTTATGTTAAGAAAGGGTCTCACTAAGTTGCCCAGGTTGGCCTTGAGCTTGTGATCCTTTGGTCTCACCCTCCCATAGTAGTGGGTTACAGATGTACACCACGGTGTCTGGCTCCAGGTCTGTTCTTTTATTTATTTTTTTTGCAGTACTAGGGATTGAACCCAGGGGCATTCTACCTCCGAGCTACACCCCCAGCCCTACTTTTTATTTTGAAATAGGGTCTCACTAAGTTGCGGAGGGCCTCACTAAGTAGCTGAGGCTGGCCGCGAACCTGGATCCTCCGGTCTCATCCCCCCAAGTACTGGGATTATAAGCGTGTACCACCACGCCCGGCTCCGGTCTGTTCTTTAGCAAACAAAACCCAGTGATTTTACCTTGATGTTTCTTATATTAAGTCCAATCTTCATTCCTATTTGTCTTAAGGGTGGGAAGTGTTAAGTTTATAAACATTTGTGACAAAATCTACTTCTGCGTAGTTGTGAAAAGGATGGCAGTAAGTTTTTAAAAATTTTTTATTATTATTATTATTTTTTTTTTTTGCGGTACCGGGGATTGAACGCAGGGGCATTCTACCTCCGCGCTACGCCCCCGGCCCTATTTTTTATACTTTATTTTGAAACCAGGTCTCACGAAGTTGTGGAGGGCCTCACTAAGTAGAGAGAGAGAGAGAGACAGAGAGAGGGAGAGAGAGCGAGAGAGAGAGACAGAGAGAGACAGAGAGAGGGAGAGAGAGAGAAAGAGAGAGCTGAGGCTGGCTGCGAACCCGGATCCTCCGGTCTCCGCCTCCCAAAGTACTGGGATTACAAGCGTGCGCCACCACACCCGGCTTATTATTATTTTGTGTGTGTGTGGTACTGGGGATTGAACCCAGAGGCATTCTACCTCTGAGTTAACCCTCAGCCCAATTTTATTTTTCATTTGGAAACAGGGTCTCACTAGGTTGATGAGTCTCACTACTTGCTAAGGCTGTCCTTGAACCTGCAATCCTCCTGTCTTGGTCTCCCAAGTACTGGGATTACAGGCCTGCGCCACTGTGCCCAGCTATTTTTTTATTTTTTAGGTACTAGGGATTGAACCCAGGGGCATTCTACCTCCGAACTCCACCCCCAGCCCTATTTTTTATTCTTTATTTTGAAACAGGGTCTTACTAAGTTGCAGAGGGCCTCACTAAGTAGCTGAGGCTGGCTGCATACCTATGATCCTCCTGTCTCAGCCTCCCAAGTACTGGGATTACAAGTGTGCAAGACCACGCCCGGCTCTAAGTTTTTTTTAAACTCAGAACTAAAAACATCTGTAATAGAAATGATAGACTTTTTTTAATGGTCTTTCCAAAGGTTATAACCAGGCTTTTAATTTAAATCCTCTAAAGTTCTTATAATAATTAAAAAGTACTGTGCTAGCCGGGTGTGATGGTACACGCTTGTAATCCCAGTACTTGGGAGGCTGAGATAGGAGGATTGCAGGTTTGTGGCCAGTCTCAGCTACTTAGTGAGGCCCTCCACAACTTAGTGAGACCCTGTTTCAAAATAAAGAATAAAAAATAGGGCTGGGGGTGTAGCTCGTAGGTAGAAGCCCCTGGGTTCAATCCCCAGTACCCCACACACACACAAAAAAGAAATTTAGGGAGGCCTATTGTAACTTAGTGGGACCCTGTTTCAAAATAAAAAAATAAAAAAAATAGAGCTGGGGGTTAGCTCAGAGGTGGAATGTCCCTGGGTTCAATTCCCAGTACCCCCCCCCACACACACACACATGCTAGGGCTGGGAATATGGGGCCCTAATTTCTGAGCTCCTATCATGTCCCAAGATCTGAAGGTGGCTGGAAATGTAGCTGATACACAATAGTACTGTAACCCTGAAAATGAGACACCTAAACTCTATCCTTCCCAATTTGACTACCTGAATAGTTTCTTGGGAACAGCTTCTTTAGTGTTTTCCAATGCAACTATGTTCACTGCTGCTTATGGAGAGAAACAGATCCTGAAAGACCTAGATAAACTCAGATTCTATTTGCTTCCTTTTATTTTAATTTTTTGGTACTGGGGATTGAACCAGGGGCATTCTACATCCAAGCTACACCATCAGCCCTTTTTTTTGCAGTACCGGGGATGGAACCCAGGGGCATTCTACCTCCGGGCTACACCCCCAGCCCTATTTTTTATTCTTTATTTTGAAACAGGGTCTCACTAAATTGTGGAGGGCCTCACTAAGTAGCTGAGGCTGGCCTTGAACCTGCAATCCATCGGTCTCAGCCTCCCAAGTACTGGGATTACAGGCATGTGCCACTGCACTTGGTTATTTTATTCCTTTTAGAAGTCATACAATGTAGAAGCTTAAACGGCAACCACTGAATACAGAGATAAAGGTTCAAAAGATGCCCAAAGAGACACTTTTCAGTGACCACCTTCATTAGAAGATGACTGAAGGGCTTTATTCATTTTGTGTGTATGTGTGTGTGTGTGTGTGTGTGTGTGTGTGTGTTACTGGGGTGGAACCCAGGGGCATTCTGCCTCTGAGCTACAACCCTAGTCCTATTTTTTATTTTGAAACAGGGTCTCACTAAATTGCAGGGGGCCACACTAAGTTGCTGAGGCTGGCCTTGACCTGCAATCCTCCAATCTCAGCCTCCCAAGAACTGGGATTACAGGTGTGTGCCACCACACCAGTGTGTTAACTACTACTTTTTTTTTTTTTTTTTTTTTTTGCAGTACCGGGGATTGAACTCAGAGGCATTCTACCTCCGAGCTACACCCCCAACCCTATTTTTTATTTTTTATTTTGAAACAGGGTCTCACTAAGTTGCAGAGGGCCTCACTAAGTAGCTGAGGCTGGCTGCAAACCCGGATCCTCCTGTCTCAGTCTCCCAAGTACTGGGATTACAAGAGTGCGCCATCACGCCCGGCCTTAAGTACTTCTTAACAACTCTTTTAGTGGTACTCAGGGCAAAAAGGGTGTTGACTTAAGAACCAGAAAAGTGGCTGCAAATGTGTGGTCCAACACAGTACTGTTGACAAAAAAAAACCTGTAGAACAGTGCTATCCAACAGAACTTTTTTTTTAGTACTGGGGATTGAACCCAGGGGCGTTCTACCTCTGAGCTCTCCCCCATCCCTATTTTTTATTCTCTATTTTGAAACAGGGTGTCTCTCAGTTGCAGAGGCCTCACTAAATAGCTGAGGCTGGCTGCCAACCTGCGATCTGCCTGTCTCAGCCTCCCAAGAACTGGGATTACTTTTTTTTTTTGTGGTACTGGGGATCGAATCCATGGGCATTCTACCTTCGAGCTACACCCTCAGCCCTTTTTTTTTTATTCTTTATTTTGAAACAGGGTCTCACTAAGTTGTGGAGGGCCTCACTAAGTAGCTGAGGCTGGCCGCAAACCCGGATCCTCCAGTCTCAGCCTCCCAAGTACTGGGATTACAAGGGTGCGCCACCACACCCGGCTAAGTACTGGGATTACAAGTGTGTGCCACCACGCCCGGCTCCAACAGAACTTTCTATGATGGAAATATTCTATATATGTGCTAATCCAGTAGCCATTACCCTCATATGACTACTGAGTGCTTGAAATGTGTCTAATACAACTGAAAAGGGAATTTTAAGTTTTTCTTTTTTTTTTTTTCTTCAGTACTGGGGATTGAACCCAGGAGCATTCTACCTCCGAGCTACATCCCCAGCCCTATTTTATTTTTTATTTTGAGACAGGGTCTCACTAAGTTGCGGAGGGCCTAAGTAGGTGAGGCTGGCTGAGAACCTGTGATCCTGTCTCAGCCTTCCAAGGTACTGGGATTACAAGTGTGTGCCACCACGCCTGGCTTAATTTCAATTAATATAATATACTAGCCACGTAAGGCTAGTGGCTACCACATTAACAGAGTTTTCCAGACAATCTCTAGTAGTATTAACGAAAACACATGTACTCTTTTTTTTTGGGGGGGGGGTAATGGGGATTCCAGAGGCATACCACCTCCCAGCTATACCCCCAGCCCTATTATTTATTTTGTGGTACTGGGGATTGAACCGGGAGCATTCTACCTCTGAGCTATACCCCCAGCCCTATTTTATTTTATTTTGAAACAGGGTCTCACTAAGTTGCTAAGGGCCTTGCTAAATGGCTGCAGCTGCCCTCAAAGCTATGATCCTCCTGTCTCAGCCTCCCAAGTACTGGGATTATAGGTGTGCAACACTGCCCCTGGTCACATGTACCTTTACTATCTGTATAAACAATAGGATATGCTCTTTGATGCTCTTAATGAAATCTCATTAGAAACAAGGCCACCATTCCCATTCAACCTTGAATGTTTATATATACAGATTTTCTATTTACTTCCCTTAGTAGATACAGCAGAAGAGTCCCTTGCATTTTTGGGCTTTACCTGTATAGTCCACAGACTTAACAAATTTGAGCACCCCAAAGACACTTCCTCAATTCCTGACTCGCCACCCAGATTTATAACATAGGGCATCCTCTAGATACCTTTTTTCCTCTTTCCCACCACTACCTATCACCCAAGGCAGTAAAGTATAAATCCTAAGCACTTAAAGCCTCAAATGAAAGGCTTCTTAGTCATAAGAAAAGCAGCAGGTAAGCCATAGACTTTTATCCTTCCTCTTCCATTTGCCCAGGCAGATTAGACTTCCAACAACACTCAAATGAATGAATGAAGACCACCGGATAAAGTAACCCACAGTTTGTGATCCTACACAGTTGTTGAAGAACATCTCAGCAAATCTGAAAAGTAGACGTGTTTGCTTCCCCAAGAGTTAAGTTATGCTTATGAGCAATAAATACGATCTCTTATTTCCAGCTAAGAGAATGGAAGAGACCACCATGCCAGCCCCATGGTCTTGTGTTCTTGCCCCTGTCTTGAGCTAGACCCCACTCAACTCTGCCACCCAGGACCCAGAGCAGTTCACCTTGAAACTCTGTGTTGTCAAGGCCCCTGATGGCCTCCACTGCATCCTCTGCCCGCTCCATGTGTACAAAGGCATAATCTTTCACGATGTCACATTCGATGACTGGACCGTACTCCTCAAACTTGGCCCGAAGCTCTTGGTTGGTACAAGTGGGACTGATGTTGCCCACGTGTAACTTGGTTGAAGCTTTGCTCTTATTCTTGCTGGCTTCTACATTAATATTCACCCCATGAAGCTTGTAGTGGTGCAGGTTGCGTATGGCATCCTCGGCCGCCGTCTTGTCCTCTATGTGCACAAAGCCATAGTTCTTAATGATGTCACATTCCAGCACCTTCCCATACTGCTCAAAGAGTGAGCGGATCTCCTGCTCTGTGGCCTCCCGGGGCAGGTTTCCAATGAACAGCTTCACCATCCTGACAAGAGCCTGGGAGAGAAAAAACAAGATTTTGAAAAAGTCAGGGGTGGAGTGGGAAATTTCAGTGCACTGCAACATTTCAGTTTAATCCTCCAAAGTTCTTGGAGGACCCTCACAGAGAAGTTCATTATTCTTCCTCAACAGAGGAAGAATGGTTTGTTAATGAATAGTTCGAGCTTTGTGTGACATGAAAACAGGAGGTCGGGGATCAGCATGCACAACACAGTCCAATACCTTGGTGAGATGAGGAGCATTTAAGTAGCACGGTTAGCTGCTACTTGTCTTTAAACAAGGAGGAAAAAGAAAATCCCAAGCAGAAGGCAAGAGGCTTCTGAGTGTCCCTGGTAACAAGGTTTTGGAGGGAACTCTGTGTACCTCTCCACCCTGCCGTATTGCTAAGAATAAAAAGGCCCCCTTTGCCTCAAACCGAGACCTCCCTCCCAGCGGCCCAACCTCCGCCTTTTTCACCCCAACAAAGACTCGGGCCGACCCCTGCCCCGCCCCCTCCGGAGACCCGGCCCCGCCTCCTCGTTGTCTTCCCGGGACCTTCTGCAGCAAGATGAGAAACCCAAAGCCTGGGTCATCCGGGTCCGCGAGAGGCCCGGCCCGGCCCGCCCCCGGGATCCCTACACACCCGCGGGACCCCCTCATACCTCCGGGTGGCGGCGGCGGTGGCGGCGGCTCCCGCGTCAGAGAGAACCCTACAAAATGGCGTCGGCCGCTCGAGCCTCGGCGCGACCGGGCGCTTTCTCGCGCGCCAGCTCACGCACGCGCGAGTGCGCGCTGCCTCCTCCCTCTCCCTCGCGGAGGCCGGGTGACCAATCCCGACGCTGCATACAAAGGACCGCCCGACACGGGGGAGGAGCCATCTGATGACAGCACTGCGGAGCGCAGGTCAGCCCGCCCCCAGCCCCGGCTAGCCAATCACCGGCCTGGGGGGGGTCGTGGCTCACGCGTCAAAAGGGATCCGGACGCTACCACAGTCTGGATGCGATCGGAAGCTCGGGGGAGTCACTAGCCATCACAATGGGTCGTGCTATTGGGCCAGCGGGGGGGGGGGGGGG
>PVJS01039409.1:0-18914 GCA_004027185.1 Glis glis
GAGGGCCTCACTAAGTAGCTGAGGCTGGCCGTGAACCTGGATCCTCCGGTCTCCGCCTCCCAAGTACTGGGATTACAAACGTGCGCCACCACGCCTGGCTCGGCCCTATCATTTTTAAACAAGTACTTTTAAATTTCCTTAGTTCTAATTTCTAGTATTCTGTTTCTTATTGATTTTAATTGTAAAGATAACCTGACCACAGAAAGTTTGAGAAGGGCTGGTTTACACTAAGCATGGTTTGCCTCCTCTGACTGAGAATTAGGCTCATTTCCCATTTGATATATACATGATCATGTGTTGAGTGTCTGTGAACAAAATTAGGATTATTTTAAAAGGAAGAAGGTTAGTGTTTGTTGGGCAGACATATTCTATATACTTCAGTTAGTATATTATATTCAATATGTGTATTGTAGCATATTCAATATGTGCAGTTTGGTTGATATTCAGTGTACTTTAGGCTAGTGTAAAAGTTTTGGTATTTAATAACAAATTTATATTTACTCCATTAATTTTTTTATGAAACTCTTTGGTCCAGTGTTAGATCCCACTTGCTTGGTGGAAGATTTAAATACTTCCTTAAAATCAGCCTTTGAAGTATACATTTAAAATTATGGGCTGGGCGTGGTGGCGCGTGTTTGTAATCCCAGTATTTGGGAGGCTGGGACAGGAGGATTGCAGGCTCAGCAACCTAGTGAGACCCTGTTTCCGAATAGGAAATAAAATAGGGCCGGACATAGTGGTACACGCTTGTAATCCCAGTACTCGGGAGGCTGAGACTGGAGGATCTGGGTTCATGGTCAGCCTCAGCTACTTAGTGAGACTCTCTGCAACTTAGTGAGACCCTGTTTCAAAATAAAGAACAAAAAAAAATAGGGCCGGGGGTGTAGCTCGGAGGTAGAACGCCCCTGGGTTCAATCCCCAGTACCGCAAAAAAAATTAATAAAATAAAATCTGGTTGGGGGTATAGCTTTGAGGTAAAATGCCTCTGAGTTCAGTCCCCCAGTACCAAAAAAAAATTATATAGTAATAGACATAAATATTGATAAATATTTAGATGCTAAAGATTTTATTTATGATAATCTGTTGCAAGCATGTGTTAAAGTTATGAGCATTTGTCCCATTCGTTTATTACCAAGGATTCCTGGATATCTCAGCATAAAATATATTTGTGGCCTGGGCATCTTGTAGTATAATTTTGATAGGTTATGCTATGCTTCGTCGTTCATCCTGTCTCTTTGGGTCACGTGTTTAAGAGTGATCCAGTTGGGTACATTTGTTCATTTTTTTGTGGTGCTGGGAGTAGAATGTAAAGCCATAAAGATGCTGGACACAAGGCTCTTCCACTGAGCTGCATTCCATCTCTTGTGTACTTTGTTTTTCTTTCCTTGTGTTCTTTTTTTTTTTTTTTTTTTTTTGCTGTACCGGGGATTGAACGCAGGGGCATTCTACCTCCGCGCTACACCCCCGGCCCTATTTTTTATACTTTATTTTGAAACCGGGTCTCACGAAGTTGAGGAGGGCCTCACTAAGTAGCTGAGGCTGGCCGCGAACCCGGATCCTCCGGTCTCCGCCTCCCAAGTAGTGGGATTACAAGCGTGCGCCACCACGCCCGGCTCCTTGTGTTCTTTTAAAATAGTGTTCCTCATACTTTAATGTGTATATAGTAATCATCTAAGGATCTTGTTAAAATGCAGATTCTGATTCAGTATTTTGGGGTGGGACCTAAGATTCTGCATTTCTTACAAACTCCTAAGTGATGATTCTTCTGGTCCTTGGACATCACTGAGTAGCAAGGAAGGCTCTAAATCTCGTACAGGAGAAGGAGAAAGATCTGAATCCCGTCAATACCGGCTGAATGTTCCTGCCATTTATCCTTTGTTCCCAAAACAGGTTTAGGTTAGTGATTCTGAGATTGGGCCCCAGTAATTATAAGCCTTATATGCAAGGGGACAAAACAAAGGCAGGTTTGGAAGATTCATAAATGAGTAGCAGTAATTAAATTGCCATAAGTTTTTTTAGCCTTTTATTGTCAATAGTGTAAGAGTTGGAAGTGTGATTTGTTCTTTGCTCTGTGTTTCGGTTATTTCACTGTCGGGGAATGGAAAGTGTGATTTGAACATGTTTTACAGCTCTTCTCATTATTTACAGGTATTGACCAATATGACAGAGATAGCATTATAAACGACTTTAAGAATGGGACCTGCAAACTTCTGGTGGCTACCTCTGTCGCTGCCCGAGGTTTAGATGTGAAGCATCTGATTCTTGTAGTAAATTACAGCTGCCCCAACCATTATGAGGATTATGTGCACAGAGCAGGACGAACTGGAAGAGCAGGCAACAAAGTAAAAAGAATTTTTTTTATACTTGGTTTCTTTTATATTAAAATATATGTTTCTTTAGTGTTTTAGGAGTAGATAATAGGAATTATGGGGACATTTTGAAAATCCTTAATCATCAGGGTGTGGGGAATAGATGATGTTAATCACTTATGTATGTATACATGTCTAAGTATTATTAAAATTATCAGATGCTCAGGTACTATCTGTAGACAAATATTGTTAACAGTTTGTATCTCCTTTTAGGTTATTTTCACCCTTGCCTAAAAATTTCTACGTACACTTAAACATACATATGTGTCTAGAGTTTCAGGTGTTGTTTTTTATATTTATTCTTGCAGTGTTGGGGATTGAACCCAGGGGCATTCTACCTATGAGCTATACCCCCAGCCCTGTTTTATTCTTTATTTTGAAACAGGGTCTGCTCAGCCTCCCAAGTACTGGGATTACAGGCGTGCACTGCTATGCCTAGCTGTGTTGTTTTTTAAAAAACACAGTCATAAAATAAATCTATCCCCACACATATCACATATAGATGTATATGTTACCTGCTTTCTTTCTTTCTTTCTTTTTTTTTTTGCGGTGCCAGGGATTGAACCCAGGGGCATTCTACCTCCGGGCTACACCCCCAGCCCTATTTTTTCTACTTTGTTTTGAAACAGGATCTAAGTTGCAGAGGGCCTCACTAAGTAGCTGAGGCTGGCCGCAAACCCAGATCCTCCAGTCTCAGCCTCCCAAGAACTGGGATTACAAGCATGACCACCACGCCCAGCCTCTTTTTTTTTTAACAGTGCTGGGGATCGAATCCAGGGTCTTATACATTCTAAGCAGGTGTTCTGTCACTGAGCTACATCCTCAGCCATGTTACTTGCTGGGTTTTTGTGGGGGAGAGGGGTTGGGGATTGAACCTAGGGGCATTCTGCTCCCAGCCAGCCCTCTTTATTTTGAAACATGATCTCGTTAGGTTGCTTAGTCTTACTACATTGCTGAGGCTGTCTTTGAACCTGTGATCTTCCTATCTCAGCTTTCCAAGCACTTGGATTACAGTTGTGTGCCACCACACCTGGCTTTTTATTGGTCTTAAAGAAACATATGGAAAGCTGTATACTAGGAAGTTAATATGGGCTAAAGTGGTATAGTAATGGAGGAAGAGAGTATGAACAAAAAAGAGAAAAATAAAATGCTATATTAAAGAAAATTAATATATACAACAATGTAATTATATATTTGCTTGTAATTTTTACTTATGCACAAAGAAATTAGAAATTTTCTTGCCTTGATTTTCTTTTTGGGGGTGAGATTGAACATAGGGCCTTGCACATGATAGGCAAGCACTCTACCAGTGAGCTACGCCACAGCCTGTTTATCTTATTTTTAAATGTTCAACTTTGAACTATTTAAGAATTTAAGCCAGGCATTGTGGAACATACCTGTAATCCCAGTACTTGGGAGTATGATAGGAAGATCATAGGTTTGAGGCCAGCCTCAGCAACTTATTAAGACCCCATTTCAAAATAAAAAATAAAAAGGCCTGGGGTTGTAGCTCGGAGGTAGAATGCTCTTGGGTTCAGTCCCCAGTACCCCCCCTACACACACACACACACACACATTTGTGATATTAGTAGGACTTATCTTGTTAATGTCTAGTAATTTCATTTTTTTGATCATTCATTAGGGTTATGCCTATACTTTTATCACAGAAGATCAAGCTCGCTATGCTGGTGATATAATTAAAGCTCTTGAATTGTCAGGGACTGCAGTGCCTCCTGATCTAGAGAAACTTTGGAGTGATTTCAAAGATCAACAGAAAGCTGTGAGTTTTTAAACCTGTGTTACTTTTATGCAAGTCATTAATGTGAATATTTGATACTTCGACATCTTGATGGGACTGTTTTTTTTTCTTTAAAGAAGAAAAAATGAAAACAATCTTTTTTTTTGCTTGAACTTAGTATTTAGGGAAATCTGTGTAGAGCTCTTAATTTTTTTCTTGCATGCTTAGTGAAGTATTTTTGTTAACTTTTTTTATTTTTCTTTGAAAGGAAGGAAAAATAATTAAAAAGAGCAGTGGGTTCTCTGGTAAAGGATTCAAATTTGATGAAACAGAACAAGCTTTGGCTAATGAGAGGAAGAAATTACAAAAAGCGGCTCTTGGTCTGCAAGATTCAGATGATGAGGATGCTGCAGTTGATGTAAGCGTTGTTCATTCTTGCCAGTTGAAGTGATTATTTCTTTTGTATTAGAGGTCTTGCTATAGCCTTGTTGAGATAGCTAGCTAGTCACTGAAAACCATGATGTGTACCTTCCCAATGTTTTTTTCTCTCTCTCTCCATATATATATATATATATACATACATTTGTATTTGGTTATTTTCATAAAAAATGAGATTATACAGCTTTATAACTTTCTTTACAATAGCAATGTAGAAATCATTCCATTTTAGTGAATTTACTTCTTTTTTTGGTACTAGGGATTGAACCCAGGGATATTCTACATCTCTACATCTGAGTTATACCCCCATCCCTTTTTCTTTTTTTTTTTTTTTTTTTTGTGGTATTGGGGATTGAACCCAGGGGTGTTCTACCTCTGAGCTACACCCCCGGCCCTATTTTTTATACTTTATTTTGAAACCGGGTCTTACGATGTTGTGGAGGTCCTCACTAAGTAGCTGAGGCTGGCCGGGAACCCGGATCCTCTGGTCTCTGCCTCCCAAGGACTGGGATTACAAGCGTGCGCCACCACGCCCGGCTTTATTTTTTATTTTGAAACAGGGTCTCACTTAGGTTGCTGAGGGTCTTCCTGCATTGCAGAGGCTGTTCTCAAACCTACGATCCTCCTCTCTTAGCCTCCCAAGTATTGGGATTACAGGTGTGCGCCACCACACTTGGCTAGTATTGTTTTTTGTTGCTGCTGCTGCTGCTACTGCTGTTGTGTTGATATGGAATCTTGTTACGTTGCCCAAGGCTGGCCTTGAACTCCTGGGCTCAAGCTAATCTTCCGCCTCAGCTTCCTAAGAAACTGGAACTACAGGTGTGCACCACTGTTTCCAGCTACTAGTATTGCTTTATCTTTTTAAATTTGATAATTATCAAATATCATTAATAGTAATAGTCAATATTTTTTATTGAGTGCTACTACGTACCACCTATTGTGCCTACTTCTTTATCAGGGGCATTTCATTTGCTTCCTCGTAGTAGGCATATATGGTAGATACTCAAAGTAGTTCCATTTTGTAATTGAGTAGACTGAGGCTTAGAAAGAAACAATCACCTTTTCAAGTTTACACAGCTGTTGTTATTCTTATCAAAGCCCTTGTTCTTAGTAGGTTAAGGTTTTTATTTATTTTTATTTTTCATTTTTTTGTACTGGGGATTGAACCCAGGGGCGTTCTGCCTCTGAGCTATACCCCCAGCCCTCTTTTTTATTTTGAAACAGGGTCTCACTAAGTTGTGGAGGGCCTCACTGAGTAGCTGAGGCTGGCCGCGAACCCGGATCCTCCTGTCTCAGCCTCACAAGTACTGGGATTACAAGTGTGTGCCACCACGCCCGGCGGTTAAGGTTTTTATAGAGTGAATTCTTTAGAACCCTGATCCCAGGAGCATTAGAAGAGAATGTTTCCATAATAATTTTGGAAATCTAACTAGTTTATATGAATAACCCCCCGTCTCTATGTATATTATAACACATTGGGATATCAAAGGAAGTGAAAAAGCCTTACAGAAACCTGTTTAACTTTAACCCAGACATTTTCCAGCAAATTTTATCATACAACAGTTTTTCTATATACCTGACTAAACCTTATATTGCAACACAGTTTTGAAATTAGGAATTCAGTCTGATCTTGGCATTGAGGCAATTGAGGCGCTGTAAAAATATTTGGTTCAGGATCACCTTGGGAGTTAAGCACATACAGGACCAGAAACCAGGTCTCATTAACCTAAGGCCATTTCTTTTTTGTATACTATACTAGCTCAAAATCCAATAAAGTCAGTGCTGTTTTTTGCAATAGATCAATCCAAATTTAGTAATGTAAAACAGTAAGCGTTTATTGTCATTCCTGAGGGGCAGGAAGTTGGGTGTTGAGCCAGCCCGTTCTTGGGCGCTCGTGAGGTTGCAGTCAGGTGGTTGGCCCAGGCTGTAGTCCTCAGAAGGCTTGACTAATGCTTCCACGTTGGCTCACTCAATCGGATATTTATTGGATGCCTCCGTTCTTTTCCACTCAGCCTGTGTGTCCTCGGGTAGCTGGCTTCCCTGAGACAGAGGGATCTGAGATAGCAAAGAGGAAGCCTCAGTACCTTCTGTAACTAGTCTCTGAAGCCACACACTGTCATTTCCATGTTATTCATTTAGAAGCAAGTCACTAAGTCCATCTCACACGGGAGGCTTCACGTCTTGAAGGGAAGAGCATTAATGATTTGTGGCCCTATTTTCAGACCATCTCTTGTTAGGTTTTTATATTAATTTTAACAGTTTTGTAAAATCTTACGATTAAATATGTTGTTTTTTTTTTTTTTGGTTGTTAAAGTAATAATATAATGTTTTCTTTGTTTGTGGTACTGGGGGTTAAACCCAGGGGCAGCCAACCTCTGTACTACAACCCCAGCTCTTTTTATTTTTTTGTTTTGAAACAGAGTCTCACTAGGTTGCTGAGAGTCTCACTAAGAGCTGAGGCTGTCCTTGAATCTGCGATCCTCCTGTCTCAGCCTCCCAGGTACTGGGATTACAGGTGTGTGCCACTATGCCTGTTTATAACTTTTATTAAAAATAAAATAAGCCGGGCATGGTGGCTCATGCCTGTAATCCCAGTACTTGGGAGGCCGAGACAGGAGGATCGCAGGTTCAAGACTAGCCTCAGCTATAAACAAGACTCTCAGCAACCTAATGAGACTCTGGTTTCAAAAAAAAGTGCTGAGGGTGTAGTTTGGAGGTAGAAAGCCCCTGTGTTCAATCCCCAGTACCAAAACCAAAACAAAAAAAAGTGAGTAAAGCCAAAAGTAAATTTAGCCCTATCAATTAGCACCATACACATTCTCTGTTCTTGATTTTACTTATTTGCTTAGATTTTAATTTTAATCTTTAATTAATTAACAATTAATTTAGTGGTACTGGGGATTGAACCCAGCAGCATTCTACCTTTGAGCTACACCCCCAGCCCCATTTTATTTCTTATTTGGAAACAGGGTCTCACTAGGTTGATGAAAGTCTCACTACTTGCTGAGGCTGTCCTTGAACCTATGATCCTCCTGTTTCAGCCTCCCAAGTACTGGGATTACTGGTGTGAGCCACCACGCCTGACTTTTGCTTAAATTTTAATACCATGTGTGCTGTTTAATTTAAAACACTTTTACTCAACTTAAGTGTTGAGTTTAAAACTAGTTAATGCCAGGCGTGGTGGCATCCCAGTACTTGGGAGACTGAGACAGATGGATCGCAGGTTTGAGGCCAGCTGCAGCAACTTAGCAAGACCCTGTTTCATAATTAAAAATAAAAAGGAGCCAGGCGTGGTGGCGCACGCTTGTAATCCCAGTACTCTGTTTCAAAATAAAGAATAAAAAATAGGGCTGGAAGCTGGACATGGTGGCACATGCTTGTAATCCCAGTACTTAGGAGGTTGAGACAGGGGGTCACAAGTTTGCGGCTAGCCTTAGCAACTTGTGAGGTCCTCTGCAATTTAGTGAGACCCTGTTTCTTTTTTTATTTTTTATTTTTTGCGGTACTGGGGATTGAACGCAGGGGCGTTCTACCTCTGCGCTACACCCCGGCCCTATTTTTTATACTTTTATTTTGAAACTGGGTCTCACGAAGTTGCGGAGGGCCTTAACTAAGAGGAGAGAGAGAGAGAGAAAGAGACAGCGAGAGAGCTGAGGCTGGCCGCGAACCCGGATCCTCCGGTCTCCACCTCCCAAAGTACTGGGATTACAAGCGTGCGCCACCACGCCCGACTGAGACCCTGTTTCTTTTATTCGTATTTTTGGTGGTACTGGGATTGAACCCAGGGGCATTCTACCTCCTGGCTATACCCCAGCCCTATTTTTTATTCTTTATTTTGAAACAGTGTCTCGCTAAGTTGTAGAGGGCCTCATTAAGTAGCTGAGGCTGGTTGCCAACCCAGATCCTCCAGTCTTAGCCTCCCAAGTACTGGGATTACAAGCATGTGCCACCACATCCGGCTTTGTGAGACCCTGTTTCAAAATAAAAGGTAAAATAGAACGTATAGCTCTGAGGTAGAACCCCTCTGGGTTCAATCCCCAGTACCACACACACAAAAAAATTTTAAAAATTGCACTGGGGGTGTATCTCAGAGTTCAACCCCCAGTTCCTCAATAAAAAGTAAAAAAAAAAGATGAGCCTGGCGTGGTGGTGCACACATGTAATCCCAGTACTTGAGAGGCTGAGACAGGAGGATTACAGGTTCACAGCCAGCCTCAGCTACTTAGTGAGGCCCTCTGCAACTTAGTGACACCCTGTTTCAAAATAAAGAATAAAAAATAGGGCTAGGGGTGTAGCTCAGAGGTAGAATGCCCTTGGGTTCAATTTCCAGTACTAAAAAAAAAGCGAGTTGATAGCTAAAATTCTTTAATAGATAATATTTTTTTAAGCTGAGTTAAAATAGTTTTCTAAATTAACCTAATTAGTTTTTAATGTTGAATAAAGTATCTTTTCATTTGATATTTAGAAGATAAAGCCTTATTAATGTTATCTGAATTTATAAAGGAATTTGTATCTTTAGTCCATGGTATCAGTAGTAATTGTTGGACTAAAAGATTTACTTGAAAAAGAAGTGAAATACTCTAGTCCCAACTATTCGGGGGTTGAGGCACATTTCTTTCCTTTTTTATTTAAAAGAATAAGACCATAAGCCGTCTTTTCTGACTCTTTTACCCTGTTTTTAAGACAAATCCTGTTGTATTTTAGGAATTGGGAGTGGGGGCCCTGCCTTTGGAATATTTTGTACCATTCCCCTGAGAATTTTCGACTGTATTTTTAGTTGTCTGCTGGCCTTGAGTTATAGCCTCTTTCGTTGCAGCATAATTTGGCCTCAAGGTCTGAGCCCTGGGGCAACCCAACTGCATTATATGAGCTATTTTGTCTTGACAGCACATGTTTCCTCATTCACTAAACTGGAATGTGTTTTCTGGACCTCTCAGGAATCTGATAAGTGGTTCATGCAGCATTGTATCTCTGTTTTCTTTCTTTCCCCCCTCTCCCACTAGACAACTGACTTTTTTTAATTTTTATTTTATTTTTGCGGTACCGGGGATTGAACCCAGGGGCATTCTACCTCCAAGCTATACCCCCGAAACCGGGTCTCACGAAGTTGCGGAAGGTCTCACTAAGTAGCCGAGGCTGGCCGCAAACCCGGATCCTCCGGTCTCAGCCTCCCAAGTACTGGGATTACAAGCATGTGCCACCACGCCCGGCTTGACAACTGACTTTTTAAATGAAACATATTGCCCTTAACAGATAGCTATATATATATTTGTTGTTGTTGTTAATCTGTGTAGTTGAATATACATAACTGTCTGATTCTAGCCTTTTAGGGAAGCCATTCCTTTCTTGTTCTGTAGAAATACCTAAGTTGATATTTTTATATTTCTAATCTAGTTCTTATTAATCATCCATGTTTTTTCTCTTGGTTTAGATTGATGAACAAATTGAAAGCATGTTTAATTCAAAAAAGAGAGTAAAAGATATGGCTGCTCCTGGAACATCTAGTGTTCCTGTTCCTACTGCAGGAAATGCTGAGAAATTAGAAATTGCTAAGAGATTGGCTCTTCGAATCAATGCTCAGAAGAATTTGGGCATCGAGTCTCAGGTATTAAGTAATTCGTTCCAAGTCTCAGTTGGTACTTTTCATTTAGTTACTTTTCGGAAATTATGTGAACACAAGTGAACAAGTTTTCCTACCAGTTGATTTTGTGAGAATTAACATTCTGAGTACAGGATTCCTTGATAATTGCGTTTGGATGGTTTCACTAGCATGATTAACCAAGGACTCCATGCGTCTTCTGGAATGTCTGTCTGGCATGTTAGCCATACAGAGCAATTTAGCACCCTAATCCAAAATCGGAGGCTGAGGATGTGGTTCAGTGGTAGAGCGCTTGCCTACCATATACAGGGCTCTGGGTTCCATACCCAGTCCTGCAAAAATAAAACAAAACATAATGCTCCATATCACTGACCTGATATTAAAAAAAATTGGATTTTGTAGCATTTTGGGTTTCCGGTTTTCCAATTAGGAATGTTTAGCCAGTAATGTCTATACATATATTATAAAATTCAAAAAACTCTGAAATCTGAAACACTTCTCATCCCAAGCATTTCATATAAGTGATACTGTACTAGATTCTGATTGAAAGTAATTCTCTTTTTCTTTCTTGATATGCCCTCATTGACTGGGTTTTTTGGGGCCACAAATAATTCCTTGGATATACAAATATATGACTCAAACTAACATGTGTTTAAATGTGCTTTTCTGTGGTGTGTGTGTGTGTGTGTGTGTTTTGCTGGGTTTTGAACGCAGGGGCATTGTACCTCTGAGCTACACTTTGAGCCCTATTTTAGCTTTTATTTGGACACAGGGTCTTGCTAAGTTGCTGAGAGCCTCGCTGAGGCTGGCTTTGAACCTGTGAACCTCCTGTCTTGGCCTCCCAAATACCGAACTTACAAGTGTGCACCACCACACGCAGCTTAAATGTTTTTAAACTGCTGCACTTGGTATATTTTTCTTGGAAGCTTTTTTGTTAACTTTTAATTGAGAGTAAATTTTCATGGCATTCTCAAAGCATAGCTTATTAATTTAAAAATATTTTGAAGATTTTGAGTAAGTCATTTACTACAATTTATTGAATGTTGGATTGGGTCATGGGGGAGGAGGAGTTCATTGATATTAGTGGTACAAAGAATCTAATTAAGCTGGACGTGGTGGCGCACGCTTGTAATCCCAGTACTTGGGAGGCTGAGACAGGAGGATCGCAGGTTCAAAGCCAGCCTCGGCAACTTAGTGAGGCTCTCAGCAACCTAATGAGACCCTGTTTCCAAATAAAATATAAAATTGGGCTGGAGGTATAGCTTGGAGGTAGAATGCCTCTGGGTTCAATCCCCAGTACCAAAAAAAAATTCTAATTAAAAAATATGCAAATAACTTTAGAAATACTGCACTATATTCATTATATATACTGCTAAATTGCACATATGGCGAGACTGTAATTAGAAAGATGCTGGGGCAGGGCTTGTGCTAGGGATCAAACCCAGGGCCTTGCACAAGGTAGGCAAGCTTTTTGCCACTTAGCTACACCCCAGCCACCCAAAATGCTTTTTACTTATTTACTTAAACAGCAACTTTTCATAGAATAATTTGTGGTGAAGTCCCTGGTCCTGTCTCTGCCCTTATATGAGATTTGACTGTAGTTCTTCTTTACCTGCAGGATGTGATGCAACAGGCCACCAATGCAATTCTCAGAGGTGGCACCATTCTGGCTCCCACTGTGTCTGCAAAAACGATTGCAGAGCAACTTGCTGAAAAGATCAATGCCAAGCTCAATTATGTGCCTTTAGAAAAACAAGAAGAGGAGAGACAGGATGGTGGACAGAATGAATCTTTTAAGAGATATGAAGAAGAATTAGAGATCAATGACTTTCCACAGGCAAGTAACA
Organism: Glis glis; assembly: GCA_004027185.1. Classification (NCBI taxonomy): domain Eukaryota; kingdom Metazoa; phylum Chordata; class Mammalia; order Rodentia; family Gliridae; genus Glis; species Glis glis. The sequence continues at coordinate 11,992 of PVJS01039409.1, forward strand.
GGCTTAGGCGTTTTTATATTGTGAAATAGAAGAGCTTGCTTCTTTTTTTCTTTTTTTTTTTTTTTTTTGGTACTGGGGATGGAACCCAGGGGCATTCTACCTCTGAGCTATACTCCCAGCCCTATTTTAATTTTTATTTTGAAACAGGGTCTCACTAAATTGAAGAGGGTCTCACTTAAGTAGCTGAGGCTGGCTGTGAACCTGCGATCCTCCTGTCTCAGCCTCCCAAGTACTGGGATTACAAAGGTGCACCACCACGCCCGGCTAAGAGCTTGCTTCCTTAGAAACAAAAATGCTTCCTTAAAACATGAGCATTTCAAGCCGGGCGTGGTGGCGCACGCTTGTAATCCCAGTACTTGGGAGGTGGAGACCGGAAGATCCGGGTTCGCGGCCAGCCTCAGCTACTTAGTGAGGCCCTCCGCAACTGAGTGAGACCCGGTTTCAAAATAAAGGATAAAAAATAGGACCAGGGGTGTAGCTCGGAGGTAAAACGCCCCTGGGTTCAGTCCCTGGTACCAGAAAAAAAAAGCATATGAGCATTTCAATGGTTACTTCATTTTTTACCTAGATGGGGGAGACAGCAATAGAAATTCTGCTTTTATGACTGTATTCTAGGTATATTTGTATCTAAATGAATTCATATTGGTATCTAAATGAATTTTTTTTTGTGGTACCAGGGATTGAACCCAGGGGCATTTTACCTCCGAGCTACACCCCTGGCCCTATTTTTTTTTTATACTTTATTTTGAAACCGGGACTCACGAAGTTGTGTTGGCCTCACTAAGTAGATGAGGCTGGCCACGAACCCGGATCCTCCGGTCTCCACCTCCCAAGTACTGGGATTACAAGCGTGCGCCACCACGCCCAGCTCTAAATGAATTTATAATGTAATATATATTATGTTCTTCATATTGACCATAATAACAGTAGCCAACCTAATCTTTGTCAGCACACCAGATTTTTAAAATTCTTGTTATGAAGTGATTTTTTTTCCCCCATCTTTCCTTTAGACGGCGAGGTGGAAAGTTACCTCTAAGGAAGCTCTGCAGAGAATTAGTGAATATTCCGAAGCTGCAATTACAATCAGAGGAACATACTTCCCTCCCGGCAAAGAACCCAAGGAAGGAGAGCGGAAAATTTACTTGGCAATTGAAAGTATGTACTATTGGTTCTGTTTCAGGCTTGAGTTGGATAAAAGTTGAGGTAGATATAATACACACAGAATGTCAGATCTTTTATAGAAGGACTGACAATAAGGAACACCTATAAGAAAAAAATTGTTTTATATTACCATTTGAGATATTTACTTAGAAGTTCAGTAAATATACAAAGGTAAATGATCTGTTTGAAAATTGCTCTAAAAGGAAGTATGCATGTTAAGGACTGAACTGTGTATTCTTCAACTACGTAGAATATTCTGCCCAAAGTTTAGGTTAGAAAGTAAATCGACTTAACGAATGTTTATCTAAGCAAGTATTACCTCTGTAATTATACCCAATGAGTTCATTCATACCTTTAAATAAAATATAATAAAATAAATATTAAAAAATTTTATTAAATTAATACTATAACCTAAAGGATGTAAGTAATGCATTATCTAGGAGCAATCAGGTTTGGTTTTCACCTTATTTCATGCATTCATGAATGAATTCATTCCATTGGCAGTTTCTGTCTTGATTTTTTTCTTATGGTTGTTGTGTCATATAGTGGACAACCTGCCTCACTTCATTTATATTTAATCTGAACATCGTTGTAATACACTGTGTAGGGGTACTGGGGACTGAACCCAGGGGCATTCTTCCTCCAAGCTATACCCCCAGCCCTACTTTATCTTTTGTTTTGAAACAAGATCTTGCCTAGGTTGCTGAGAGTCTTGCTAAATTGCTGAGGCTGGTCTTTTTTTTTTTTTTTTTTTGCGGTACCAGGGATTGAACCCAGGGGCGTTCTACCTCTGAGTTACACCCCCGGCCCTATTTTTTTTATACTTTATCTTGAAACCGGGTCTCACGAACTTGCGGAGGGCCTAAGTAGGGAGAGAGAGAGAGAGAGAGAGAGAGAGAGAGAGAGAGCGCGCGCGCGCTGAGGCTGGCCGCGAACCCGGATCCTCTGATCTCCGCCTCCCAAAGTACTGGGATTACAAGCGTGCGCCACCACGCCCGGCCTGAGGCTGGTCTTGAACCTGTGATCCTCTGTCTCAACCTCTCAGGTACTGGGATTATAGGTGTGCACCCCCATGCCTGGTTGTAATACACTTTTAGAGGGTTTCTTTGGTGGGATTTTGTTCTTTTTTAGCTTCATGTGTGCTAGAAGGATCAAGGGGAGAAATAGACTGTTTAGATAAGTCACCTGTGCTGGCCTCATCTCTTCCATCATAGCATTGTTCTTAGTACAGGGCTCAAATTGCCAATTTGGCTCTTATTTTTTGCTTGGACCATCCCCATTTAGAACCGCTTTTAAAATGTGTTAGCATAATTAGGAGGCTGAGACAGGAGGATTGCAGGTTTGAGACCAGCCTCAGCAACTTAGCAAGACCTGTTTCAAATAAAAAAGGGCTGGGGGTATAGCTTGGAGGTAGAATGCCCCTGGTTCAACCCCCAGTATCCCAAAGTGTTAGCAATCTTATGCTATTTGATGTCTATTTTATTTTTTAATCACTATTGGAACTTTTTTCTTTTTTTAAAAACAGTTTTATTGGTATATTTTAATCTCATATATCATTAAGTAGTTCATAGTGTAGGGACGTACATGCACACAGCACTTGGTGAGCTTCCCCCCTCCACTGCCTCCCCACTCTCCCCTTCTCCACACATGATTTTGAGATTGACATTAGCAATTTCACATATATATATAACTTCAGTGACAGTGTTTCCCTCATTGATTCCCCCCCCCATGCCACCCTCCTCTAGACCCCTTTCATTGCTCCACTGGGGTTTCTCTTCCATTATCTAAAGTCCCTCTTGTATCTCGATTATTCCTTAGCATCCACATATAGGAGAGAAATTTTTTTTTTTTTTTTTTTGCGGTACTGGGGATTGAACCCAGGGGCATTCTACCTCCAAGCTACACCCCAGCCCTATTTTTTATTCTTTATTTTGAGACGGGGTCTCACTAAGTTGCGGAGAGCCTCACTAAGTAGCTGAGGCTGGCCATGAACCTGCAATCCACCCGTCTCAGCCTCCCAAGTACTGGGATTACAAGCACGTTTCACCAGCCCGGCAAGAGAAAACTTTTTTTGACTGGCTAATCACACTTAAGATAATGCTCATGAGGTCCATCCATTTTCCTGCAAATGACATCATTTTATTCTTCTTTATGGCTGAGCAGAATTCCATTGTGTGTATAATCCCATAATTTTGTAATCCATTCATCTGTTGATGGACACCTAGGTTGATTCCATGATTTGGCCATTGTGAATTGTGCTGCTGTGAACATGGATACGCATGTAATGCTATAATACTCTGAATTCAGTCCTTTTGGAAATATACCCAAGAGTGGTACAGATGGATCATATGGTGGATCCATTCCCAGTTTTCAGAGAAATCTCCACACTTAGCTCCATAGCGGCCGCACTAATTTGCAGTACCACCAACTGTGTATAAGGTTTCCTATTTCAAGCCCGGCTCGGTGGCGCACACTTGTAATCCCAGTACTTGGGAGGCTGAGACCATAGGATCCCGGTTCATGGACAGCCTTAGCTACTTAGGCCCTCTGCAATTTAGTGAGACCTGTTTCAAAATAAGGAATAAAAAATAGGGCTAGGGGTAGCACAGAGGTACAATGCCCTTGGGCTCAGTCCCCAGTACCACAAATAAAGAAAGAATAAAAAATAGGGCTGGGGATGTAGCCCAAAGGTAGAATGCCCCTGGGTTCAATCCCTGGTACCGCCAAGAAAATAAATAAAAATAATATTAGCCGGGCGTGGTGGCGCACACTTGTAGTCCCAGTACTTGGGAGGCTGAGAACGGAGAATCCGGGTTCTCGGACAGCCTCAGCTACTTAGTGAGGCCCTCCACAACTTAGTGAGACCCTGTTTCAAAATAAAGAATAAAAAATAGGGCCGGGGGTGTAGCCCAGAGGTAGAATGCCCCTGGGTGGTTCTATCCCTAGTATGGCAAAAAAAAAAAAAAGATTTCCCATTTCCTCACATCCTCGCCAGCATTATTTCCTCACATCCTCGCCAGCATTTATTGTTACTTGACTTCTTAACGATTGCCTTTCTAATTGGGGTTAGATGGACTCTCAATGTGGTTTTGATTTGCATCTCCCTGATTGCTAGTGGTGTTGAATATTTTGTCATATATTTGTTGAAGTTCTTTTTATATTCTGGATATTAGTTCTCTATCAGAGGAGTAGTTGGCAAAGATCTTCTCCCATTCTATAGACTCTCTCTTTAGAGTCTTGATAGTTTTCTTTGCTTAACAGAAACTTTTAATTTAATGCCATCACATTTATTAAAATTCTTGTTTTAATTTCCTGAGCATTGGAGGTCTTATTGAGGAAGTTTCTACCAGTGCCTATATGTTGGTGTGTTGGTCCTGTGCCCTCCTCTAATAATTTGAAAGTCTCTGGTCTAAGTTCCAGGTCTTTGATCCATCTTGAGTTGACTGTTGTGCAGGGAGAGAGGTAGGGGTTTAATTCCATTTTTCTACAAATGGATAACCAGGTTTCCTAACACCATTTGTTGAAAAGGCTCTCTTTTCTCCAGCATATGTTTTTTGTCACCTTTGTCAAATATCAATTGGCTATAAATGTATGGGTTTGTTTCTGTATCTTCTCTCTGTTCCACTGATCTGTATGTCTGTTTTGTGCCAATACCATGCTGCTTTTATTACTATAGCTCTGTGATATAATTTGAAGTCAGGTATTGTAATGCTTCCTCCATGGTTCTTTTTTTTTTTTTTTTGCGGTACTGGGATGGAACCCAGGGGCATTCTACCTCTGAGCTACACCCCCAGCCCTATTTTTTTTTATTCTTTATTTTGAAACAGGGTCTCACTAAGTTGCCGAGGGCCTCACTAAGTAGCTGAGGCTGGCCGCGAACCTGGATCCTCCTGTCTCAGCCTCCCAAGTACTGGGATTACAAGTGTGCGCCATCACGCCTGGCTTAGAATGGCCTTTTTGATGATATTTATTCTGCCTATCCAAGAACATGGGCGATCTTTCCATCTACTAAGATCTTCAGTTTCTTTCCTTAGTGTTTTACAATTTTCATTTGAGACCCTATCTCAAAATAAAAAAGGACTTAGAGGTATAGCTCAGTGGTAGAACACCCTTGAACTCAATACTCAGTACCACACCAAAAAAAAAAAAAGAAGTAAAGCAGAGAAATGATAATTATGCCTTGAAAAAGGGTCTTTTTCTAATTGATTTGTTAAAGGTAGTTAAGATGGTTAGTATAATTTATGAAAATTAAATTTACATATAACTTGATTAGAATATACATCCTGTGTTACCAAGTGCTGTGATGTGAAATACCTACTGTATTCAGTCCACAACTTATGCTTACTTTTCTTTCCCCCAGGTATGGTTCTGGACACTTCTTTTCCCTGTCCACCACACTCAGAAAGTAACATCTAATTTTTTAATAATCTAAGCAAGTTTTTTTCTCCCAATAAAACACTGACCTTGTTGAAAACAAATCTCAAAGGGTGTTCCAGAGACATAATGATGCTAAATAAGAGCTGGGAATTGGTAATTAAAATGATCTAACACTTTGAGAATTTTTAGAGATAGATTTTTAAGGGATCATTTAGTTTTTCAAACTCCAGCCAAACTTAACTAAACACTAATAGGATGAAAACAGGTGTTGCTAGTGTGGAAGGAGCCTAGTGTCATCTGTTTCTAGTTCTGTAATTGGAGACCCCCATTGCCTGGCTCCTTGAAGGCTCTGTGTGGCTCAGCAGCACCAGGCTTCCCACTAGGCAAAGGGAAAGAGAACAGGAAGGACTTACGTGCCTAAGTCACCCTGTATAATTTATATAACCTGTTGTGTTATGCTCTCTTTTTACTAGTGGAGAATCCCTTAAAAGCAACCAGTTGTTTTAGGACCAGTGAAAGGAAATGTCCCCTTTTCATGGTCGCCTTTAAACATATGTAACCTATTACCTAAAGATGTTACATAAGTCAAAAATTTAAACTGGTCCAAATGGCCAAGTTCTAGCTAAAGTAGAAAACTTATACTTCCACTTAGATCTTAGATCTAAGTGAGAGTATGATTTTCCTTTTTTTTTGGCGGTACTGGGGACTGAACCCAGGGGCGTTCTACCTCCGAGCTACACCCTCAGCCCTATTTTTTATACTTTATTTTGAAACCAGGTCTCACGAAGTTGTGGAGGGCCTCACTAAGTAGCTGAGGCTGGCCATGAACCCGGATCCTCCGGTCTCCACCCGGCCGATTTTCCTTACTTTTAAAATAAGACAAGAATATCAACAATGAGCTTCACGCCATCTCATGGCAAGCAATATATTTTCCTCCCAAGTTTCATTTTCGTTGTAATTTCCAATCTAACTTTGCTCTTCTACCTTTTTCTCACCTTTATCCACCTCTCTTCCAATACTCACCTTCTCTACACTATTTATTTATTTATTTACTTACTTACTTACTACTTATTTGCAGTACTGGGGATTGAACCCAGGCGTATTCTACCTCTGAGCTACACCCCCAGCCTTTTTTTATTGTTTATTTTGAAACAGGGTCTCACTAAGTTGCAGTGGGCCTCACTAAGTAGCTGAGGCTGACCGCAAACCCAGATCCTCTGGTCTCAGCCTCCCAAGTACTGGGACTACAAGCGTGTACCACCACGCCTGGCTTACTATTTTTTATTTATTTATTTTTTTCCCCCTATGGTACTGGGGATTCAGCCCAGGCATATTCTACCTCCGAGCTACACCCCCAGCCCAGGGTCTCATTAAGTTGCTGAGGC
>PVJS01039410.1:0-17500 GCA_004027185.1 Glis glis
AAAAAAAAAAAAAAAATATATTAGTGAAAATTCAAAATGATAGGGTATAGTTTGTTTTATTTATTTATTTATTTATTTATTTATTTATTTATTGCAGTACTGGGGATTGAACCCAGGGGCATTCTACCTCCGAGCTACACCCCCAGCCCTACTTTTTATTCTTTATGTTGAAAACAGGGTCTCACTAAGTTGCAGAGGGCCTCACTAAGTAGCTGAGGTTGGCCACAAACCTGGATCCCCAGGTCTCAGCCTCCCAAGTACTGGGATTACAAGCGTGTGCCACCACGCCCAGCTAGATATAGTTATCTTTTATGCTCCACATATTATATATTACATGCTGAGGGCCAACCCAAATGTGCGGTGAGAGAACCACCTGCCACCCTGATTTCCATTGCTGCCTGACATTTAAGACAGCAAGTACCCACGTGGCTGTATGTCCTATATAATAAACCCTCAAACAGTGATCATTTTCCCCTGTGAGAGCACAGAAAAAGTGTCCCAAAAAGACTAACAGGGAAAAGATCACAGGAAAAGTATACTATCCACCCTCTTTAAAACCAATGTGTACATCAAATGACAAGTATTTTTATACCCCAAGGATCAAACAGGGAGAAAATAAATGTTTTTAAATTTTACTGAGGAAGAGCCTCAAGCAAAATGGCTGCCATCTAAGAAGTGGCCTCATCTATAAACCAGCACGGCAGAACACTAAGAAGTGGGGGGTCATTCTTTGAGGAGAAAATCTGGCCTTTCTGTCCAAGCTGCATGTAAACCAAAAACAAATATTTATTAAATGGGTAGGAAAAACATTAAATTAGGAAATGGATAGAGACTGTGATCCCAGATCTCTCCTGTTATGAGTTGATTGTGCTCTTCCGCTCCCCCTCCAAAATCATGTTGAAGTCCTAATGCCCAGTACCTCCGAATATGACCTTATTTAGAGATAGGATATTTATTTAGAGGTAAGCAAGTTAAAAGGAGGTCATTAGGGTGGGCTCTAATCCAATGTGCCTAGTGTCTTTATAAAAAGGGGAAATTTGGACACAGAGACAGACAGGCTTAATAAAGGGAAGACACAAGAAGATGGCAATCCACAAGCCCAGGAGAGAGGCTTGGACCAGAACCTTTCTTCACAGGGCCCCAGAAGGAATCAACCCTGCCCACGCCTTGATCTTGAACTTCCATCTTCCATAACTCAGAGAATAACTTTCTGTTGTTGAGGCAGGCAGTTTGTGATACTTTGTTACAGTAGTCGGAGCAAACTAATAGAGCTGCTAACCAATTACAGTGGCCTCAAAGTCAACACAACCTCAGTGCCTCTCCTATCAAGTGGACATAAGACAATACCCATGCAAGCAATGCACAAATCCACCAACACTTAAACAGCTGGTCAGCACCATTTCAGGCACAGTGAGGTTACAGGAGAAATCTCAAACTCTCATTGCCATCTCCTACAAAGATCTTAGCACCTAACCGGCATGGACAACATACCGTGCTTTGCAAACTTACCACACCGCTATAAATCATAGACAAGGACGTGTGAGACAAAAATACCAAATTCTTTGCTTATCATTCAACACAACAAAAGTCAACACAACAGCGGGGCGTGGTGGCACACACTTGTAATCCCAGTACTTGGGAGGCTGAGACAGGAGGATACAAGTTTGCAGCCAGCCTCAGCTACTTAGTGAGGCCCTCTGCAACTTAGTGAGACCCTGTTTCAAAATAAAGAACAAAAAATAGGGCTGGGGGTGTAGCTCGGAGGTAGAAAGCCCCTGGGTTCAATCCCCAGTACCGCAAAAAAAAAAAATAAATAAAGTCAACACAACAAAAAGAGCTGAGCAAACTTTTAATACAGTTTTTCCCAAGACAATCAGCAAGTATATGATAAATTCTGTCAGGCTCTGTGAAGTTTGGGTCCATCAGACTGTGTCTTCCTCTGTCACTCGCCCTCTCAGGACACAATTTCACTGCAGGAGTATGAGGTAACTGCCCTGTTTTGTCCACCAAACAGAATACAATATGCCTTCAATATGTCAGCCTGCTTCATCTCCCTAAATACATAATTGATTTGCAACATTTTATGCTCCAGTTACTGCCCCAAAGCAGATTGGGACAAATTCATATTTCAACTACTCCTTCCTATAAACTATAAAAGGAGTGATCAGAACAATTAACAAATTGTCTTCAGTTTTTCTTGGAGAGTCATTTGCTCATGACCTTTTCCAGTTTCTCTCTCATTAATGACACTCACCTACCCCTCACATATCAAATAAGGTACAAAATTTATATAACCTGGCTAAAAAATAGAGCTACATAGAGCATTAGAAACCAACAACAAGAAGAGGAGAATTTGTCTTTATTTAGAACACTGACAGAATAGCTACTTACATTCCCCACAGAAACAGTATTAGGACCAATGTCAAACAAAAATTAAAAGCTTAAACTTCCCTTAAAAAAAAAACTAGAGCTATATATTTAGGTCATTTTATTTTTAACCACAGCCTCCTAAATGACCTGAATATCCTAACATCCATTCTAAGTGACAAGTTTTGTAATTCTTATGAATAATTTAGTTGGTCAAATTTGCTTTACTTGTTGTTGAATAAAAGTGCTTCAGAAATTGACAATCCAGTGGCCCACAATATTTTTGGTCTGAATATCTGTCTTTGCTCTTAGGAAAAAATAGCGTATGAGGGAAAAGCGCAACTTTAAAACAGGATGTCTCGCAAGGCAGGATCTCTGCCATAATGGAAAGGGCAGTCTTGTTCATGTGAAGTGTTCATTCTGCTCACCGTCTCCCAAAACACTGGAAATATCAAGGCATTTTAAGGTTCCAAAGGCATGTGTCTGAGTCCAGGTTCAGAAAGACATTGCTAATAGCATAATCATATACGGTAACTTTGCTAGAACACTGAGTGAATAAGATATGCCAGAATATTTTACTTTGACTTTCTATTAAAATAGAAACCATGGCAGCTTTGGTCTTGGCAACAACAGTAAGGTTTGGGGTTTTGTGTTGTTTTTTTTAAGTCAACTTCACCTTTTACAAAAGTTGTCATCTCAGGGAGAAGAAAACAATTTATCCAGAAGATGTTGGCTTTGGGAAATAGGAGCATTTACTACTGTGGGCCAGGGATATGCCTGGCTCCTAGTCCTTTTATGGGGAGAGCACCCCTCTAGCTCACCATTTGGGCCTCTCCTGGCCCCTCACTGTCCCTGTCCTAGAAGCCCTAGTGACTTACTCCACGAAGCTTAGAAACAGAAACTGGGAACAGGGGCTTCACCCGCCCCTCCTTCTTGGGCACCAAACTCCCTGCAGAAACACACATCCAAGTCCTGGTAAACTTGGCTTTATGAAAGGAGGCTCCAGAGAGGGAAGGCTGATGGCACCACACTGTCAGCAAGCAGGCAGGCAAATATGCCTATTAGGGAATTTGGTGTTCGAAGCCCATTGCTGACTCATGCTATGGTTTGAACGTGTACTCCAAAAGACCATGCCTTGGAAACTTCATCCCCACATTCCTCTGCTAATGTTATTTAGAGGAGGGATCTTTGGGAAATAACTAGGATTAGATGAGGTCCTGAACGGTGAAGCCACATGCTGGCATTGGAGGCTAGGTAAGAAGAGATACCTGAGCTAGCACATTGGCTCTGTCTCACCATATGATGCCTCTGCCATGTCATGATGCAGCAAAGGGGCCCTCTCCAGACGAGGGGCAGATCCAGCACCAGGCTTGTGATTTACCAGCCTCCAAAGCCATGAGCCAAATAAACTTCTATACTTTATAGATTACCTGGTCTCAGGCATCTTGTTATTGCAACAGAAAACGGACTAAGATAACACATACTAAAATCATCCTTACAAATATTCAAGTTGTATTCTCCAATTTTAGTTCTAGCAGTTTAAAAAAAAGTACAATTTTGTATCTTATTTCTCCTTACCTTTCAGAATTGGTTCAGAACTCAGACAGGGAAAAATAGAGTATCATTTATTTCCCATACCTCAAATCCCAATAATCAAAAAAATAATGAAGCCGGGCGTGGTGGTACATGCCTATAATCTCAGTACTTGGGAGGCTGAGACTTGGGAACTTAGCAAGACTCTCAGCAACCTAGTGAAACCCTGTTTCAAAATAAAAAAATTAAAAAGGGGGGCTGGGAGTGTAGCTCAGAGGTAGAGTACCCCTGGATTCACTCTCCAGTGCCAAAAAAAAAGAGTGCTTCCTCCTCAAGACATAGAATTTGAGATCTTGCTATCTTTTTTTTTTTTTTTTTTTTTTTTTTTTTTGGCGGTACCGGGGATTGAACGCAGGGGCGTTCTACCTCTGCGCTACGCCCCCGGCCCTATTTTTTTATACTTCATTTTTGAAACCGGGTCTCACGAAGTTGCAGAGGGCCTCACTAAGGAGCGAGAGAGAGAGAGAGAGAGAGAGAGAGAGAGAGAGGGCGAGCTGAGGCTGGCCGCGAACCCGGATCCTCCGGTCTCTGCCTCCCAAAGTACTGGGATTACAAGAGTGCGCCACCACGCCCGGCTTCTTGCTATCTTTAAAAGTATATATATTTTTACTTCTAAGCCATCTGTGAGAAAATGGAAATAGAGAAAACTCAACAATTTTAATTCCCAAAACACTGACTTTTTTCATTTCACTCAAACAAACAATAAGTCACTGTTATTATTGTGACCATTTCTCAATGTAGCCCACTCTGCCGCTTACTAGTGGCAGCTAAGTGCGCTTCTACCTGCTACTCGCCCTCGTTTGTAAAATGGGGATAGTGACACCCCTACCCCGTGGGTGTGATTTCAGAGTGAATGGGATCATGAAGGATCAGAGGAACAATTGCACACAAAGCACCTGGAATGTACACGGCGGGCGTGTTAGATAAATGTCTCCTCACATCCCCATCTATTCAGAAGGGCCAATTCACCCAGCGCCAGCAGAGGCTTTAGCAGATTATTCCAGCAAGCCTTTCTTTCATTTTTATAGGAGGAAATTGAGATCCAGTGTGAAAAAAGTATCTTCCAAATGTCACTCAGGAGTGTTTTTGGAGCTCTTCATTCATTTCTACGAGCACATAATTCTGAATGTTGTCCCCTTCCCCCATCCTTGAAATAGGATTTGGCAGATTACCATCTGTGAACTAGAGCCACGTGTTAGTATTAAATCTTTCTTTACTGTATAGACAATGGTGGGGCCAGGCCCTCCACTGGACACCCCCGGGCCTCCCATTCACGGGTTAGAAGGGCAAGCTTGCATTCTCCATGAGCAGTGGGGTCAGCAGACCTGTTCCCTGACTCACCGGCATTGAGGCCACTTCTCTCCAGGATGCCCAGCAGCCCCAAACCGTATTTTATCAGTTTCCATCTTGGTAACTTCTAAGATTTGCCAACTACGGTTGCATCATAGTTTCACAATTTTCCATATTTAAGCCACAAATACATCAACCAGTTAGTTATAAAAGTAACTAGGTTATTTTTAATATAAAATTAAGGATGGAAATACTTACTATCAGTGTTCTCCAAATGATGCTGTGACTATCATTTAAGAAAATCTCTCCAGAGCTGAATATTGTCAAAGACTAGGTCCCTATACATACCATCTTTCAAGAAGTTCCTGAAGGAACAGAAGGACCCACAACAGTCTGTATTTGCTATTTCCTCTAGTTCTTTAATATCTGGTCCACCTATTGCCAGAAAAAGGCTCTCTTCTTGACTGTTATGAAATGCTTATGCTAAAAATATTCCGATAGTGCTTAATTATTTTTTTTTTGTGTGTGTGGATAGTCCATAAAATCCTATCCCTATCAAAATGCTGTCAAAATTCCAACTTCTTTTCAGGTCTAAGTACTTTTTTTAGGAAGGAGGGGGTAATGGGGATTGAACCTAGCAGCACTCTAACTCCGAGCTACACCCCTAGCTCTTTTTAATTTTTTTTTAATTTTGAAACAGGGTCTCACTAAATTGCTGAGACTGGCCTCAAACTTGAGATCTTCCTGTCTCAGCCTCCAAGTACTGGGATTACAGGTGTGTACCACCATACCCAACCTAAGTATATAGTTTTATACACTCTCAAATGAATATGGAGCTTTGGGCAACCTATCATTTATTTCTCCAGCCTGCTTTTAGTTTGTCATCAATAATTTGAATTCTAATCTGTCTGAAATCACCAATTTATTTCAGTAGTTAAACCCGGTCCCCAAGATCAGTAGCTAACTATGGATAATCAGCGTACCCAACCATCACCCAAATCAATCCTCATTCATTACCACTTGATGGTCTGAGATGGGTTACTGCTGTAGCAAAGCTGATGGATTTCGCCTTGGAGTCTGACTATAGGACCTTCCCCAAGTGAGCAGAGTATAGCTTACCTTGATAGTCTCTATCACATGATCTTTTAAACCCAGAAACAGGTAAAGGATTTAACAATCTTAGAAAAAAGTTAGCTGTGGGGAAACTAAAACTAATCTACCAGCAAATATGTCACAATAAAGAGAGCAAGCACCCACTCTAGCTCTACCCCTGCCTGTCAGAGTCCTCCCCAACCTCCTCCCTGGCTCTCTTCACCCCCTCTCCACCCACAATTCACCAAGGGTTAGTCCAGTAGTTTCATCTTTCCACTATTTCATGTCCAAATGGTTAACTTGTCTTCCTTGCCAATCCATTCAAATCTTATCTTTTCTTTTCTTTTTTGCAGTACTGGGGATTGAACCCAGGGACATTCTACCTCTGACCTATATCCCCAGCCCAATTTTTTATTCTTTTTATTTTGAAACAGGGTCTCACTAAGTTGCAGAGGGCCTCACTAAGTAGCTGAGGCTAGCCGGCTGTGAACCCGGATCCTCTGGTCTCAGCCTCCCAAGTACTGGAATTACAAGCATGCGCCACCATGCCCAGCTTCATCTATTCTTTTCAAATAGTTGAAGTACCTTTCAAATTTAAATGCAATTCTGCATGCCTTATGTATGAACTGTTTTTTCCCCTCTGTTCCACAGTGCCCAGCACTATCAATTATGAGGATGTGATCTGACAGTTCTAATGGGGACACTTTAATCCTTAGGAGTTTGTTTCGTGATACCTCACCAGCACTTTTAGACAGATGGCCAGGGAGAGCTTTCTGGTTTACTCCCCAGTCATCCTACACTCAATCTGCCTGACAGTTCACCTCTCTGTCAATTGCTCATCTACGTACCACTCCAAAAGCCAGCAAACCCTCCCTCAAAAATTGCTGTGCACTTCCTTCTCTAAATTACTGTCTTTCTAAAGCAGATGTCACCAAAGTAGAGAGAAGGAGATGATCTCTGAGGATACAGAAAGGAAACACTAAATTTTCTAATCATGTTTACTTGTCTCATTCTTGTACTTCTATTTTTGAATATCTTACAATGCAAACAGCTTATTACTAAACAAATGTGTGATTATAATTTATAAATATATAAATGTTGCAGGTGCGAACAAAAGTGTTTTAACTGACAGAATTACAATGTCAAAAATGTTTAAAGAGATGTGCCTAATGGTGCACGCCTACAATCCCAGCTACTCAGGAGGCTGAAGCAGGAGGTTACAAGTGTGAGGCCAGCCTGGGCAACTTAGTGAAACCCTGTCTTAAAAAAAACAAAAAATCAAAAGGGCTAGGGTGGGTGTAGCTCAGTGGCAGAGCACTTGCCTAGCATGCAAGGAGATCTGGGTTGGATCCCAAAAAAGAATTAAATAAAAAAAGGGCTTACAGACTACTGGGCTAGCTGGTCATAGAGGCTCACACTTCTAGTGCTAGCTACTCAGCTGGCTGAGGCAGGAGGATTGCTTGAGCCCAGAAGTTTGGGATCAGCCTGGTCAACCAATATAGCAAGAGAAAATTAATAGGGAAACAGTAACACTTTTTCCTAATTTTCTTAGTGTTCTACAGACAATTCCAACTAACATGTTATATTCTAGTCATCTGGGTCATAAGCATTCTGTATTTTTGTAGTGTTTATTTTATTTTATTTATTTATTTATTTATTTTGCGGTACGGGGGATTGAACCCAGGGGCGTTCTACCTCTGCGCTACACCCCCGGCCCTATTTTTTATACTTTATTTTGAAACCGGGTCTCATGAAGTTGCGGAGGCGTCACTAAGTAGAGAGAGAGAGAGAGAGAGAGAGAGAGAGACAGGGAGAGAGAGAGAGAGCGCTGAGGCTGGCCGCGAACCCGGATCCTCTGGTCTCTAACTCCCAAAGTACTGGGATTACAAGCGTGCGCCACCACGCCCGGCCTTGTGTAGTGTTTAGATGGCAACATAACATCCTTATTCCTAAAGTCAGACCTCACTCTTGGTTTACCTCTTACATATTAAATTAATTTTAAATTCAGGTCTACTCTTAAAGACATGTCCACAATTAAAAAAATAACTTTTTCTCTTTACTTCAAAATTAAAGTAAGCAATCATACATCCTTTAAAAAATAAATTACATTCAAGGCAAATTTTATAACACATACAGCACTTACAAAATATAGGAATGTACGGGCATGGTGGTGAATGCCTGTAATCCCAGTATTTGGGAGGCTGAGACAGTAGGCTCGCAGGTTCAAGGCCAGCCTCTGCATCTTAGAGAGGCTTTCTGCAACCTAGTAAGACCCTGTTTCAAAATAAAATAGGGCTTGGGGTGTAGCTCAGAGGTAAAATGCCTCTAGGTTCCATCCCCAGTACCACCCACAAAAAAAAGTATAGCAACTATTCTAAGTTCTTTCTCATTTTGGTCCTTATAACATTATTATGATTTAAATTATCATAAAATTACATTTATTTAATAAAATTAATTTAAAAATTAGTATTTATTAATGGATGAACAAATCTTACTTTTGTAAAACTCAAGACTCTTATAAAACTGTGGTTAATACTCTTTTCAATGAAGAGGTCCTAACGGCAAACCATTATTCTTGGTGACTTCTACTTTCTTCATCTACCTATTCTCAAAGAATCTAGTTGTTAACTGTGTGGCCTTGGGCAGCACCGTTACCTCTTGGTGCCTCAGAATCCTTATCTACATTAAATTCATTCACAGGACTGTCTAGGTTGTGCCAGGCACCAGTCTTGGCTGAAGAATTTAGCAGTGTAGACAAAATCCAATGTGCAAGCTATAGTTAGGCAATTCCAGGAAGGTACAGAAGACAACCAGTCATTATAACATTGGCTATCATTATTATTTCCCAAAATAAAGCCTACCTGAGTTATCACTATCTTAGTCCATTTTAAATGCAAATTCTACCTCACCCCCAAATGTCTCTTAGCTGGTGAAAAGGGGCAGAAAAGCAGAGAGTTCAATGATCAATGAGAATGTGGCACCAGTAAGCACATACACCCTCTGCCTCTCCTTGTTAATAAAGCTGTCTGGATCCGGCTAGCTGCTGGGGGTAGAACCGCACAGGCAGGAACAAGGTTCTACAAAGGACTTTTGATGGGTAGCATCCCGCCCTGCTCTGCATCTCCCAGCACTTCTCAGTGATGCTGATGAAGGTGTATTTACACCTGGAGGTTACTGCAGAGGTCTGACAGCTACAAAACTCATCTGCAGTGCAACTTAATCCCTAATGATACCTTTTTCCAGGCTGCCCTTCCAGGACCTGCCATGAGACATCATCTTACTTATTCAAATTATTATATAATCACAGACTTCGCTCTCCACGGTCACCGCTATTACACAGAACGCGCCGCTCAGACAGCCTGCCTTTCAGCACAGAATTTAAAACCACCCACAGGAGAATAAAAGGATCCTGCCGAATCCAAAGTAAACACATGAAGTAGAATGATAACAGGAACTCTCAAGAGAGCACTTCCCTTATAAACAGCTCAGATCATGTCCCCAACACCTCACTAAATCCAAATCTCCGAGAGAGGCCTGCACCTCCACCAGGGGGGTCACAAGTATCAACGGCCACCATGAAGACTGGACATACCTTAGGGGTTTCAGATTACAACCTCAAAATTTTTCCAGAGGACCAGGTAAAATCCAGTTCTTAACATAAGTGGTTCATACCATTCTGCTAAAGAGAAAGAACCACCCACCCACCCCTGTTGCAAGATATCTGCAGTTTGCTGATGTTCCACAAAGCCAGGAAGGTGGCCACGATTTGACCTCATCTGCATTATTTGCTCTGTTGGTGTTAGAAAAATACTCAACTCTCACTGACTTCTACCTGTTATCAGGCATTTCAATCCAGTAGCAGGTTGCTGACTTCAGACTCAATGGGCAGGGCAGGTGGGCAGGAAGGAGGGGTGCTCAGGAGGAAGATGAGAAAGGGTTGCGGATTCAGGTCCCTCCTGCCACAGGTCTCAGACTCCCCCACACTGGGCCCTCATGCTTCCATGGACTTTCTGCAGGTTCCATCAGAGCACATGCCAAGTCCCACACTGATACCGGAGGACAGTCCCTTCCCTGGGACTTCAGATCCTTGTGGTCTCCCTGCTTCTCTACCCCCACCCTCCTGTCCTCACCCAGCATTTCCCTATTCCAGGTCCTTCTCCTATCAACAATCCTCTTACCTCCCTCTCCACCTCCCCACAGCCTTTGAAACCTTCTTTCTGTGGTTCAATTCCCTAGGGGCTACAGGAAGGGGTTCTGGAGTTAGGATCTGGCGGCGCCCAGCCTCCACCTTTTCCGCTTGTATGACCTTGGGCAAGTTGCCCAATCTCTTTAAACCTGAGACTCCTCATCTGTACAGCTGGGCTTACCACATCTCTGAAAGTAAGGATTAAATGAAAATACATGCAAAGCACTTAGTAAAATCCCTAGCATACCTTAAAATATTTAACAGGTGCCCATTTTGTACCAGGAATAGGCTTGTAAATGATAGTGATTACCTTTCCTCCCTCTACCAACTCTTTTCATTTTTTTATTGTGGCAAAACAGACATAACATAAAATTGACCGTTTTAAGCACTTTTAAGTACCTGGTTAGTTCAGTGACCCAAAGCACATTTGCATTGTTCTGCAACCATCACTACCATCAATCTACAGAACTCCTTCATCCTCACCCCCTAGAACTCTATACCCATTAACACTAGCTCCCTCCTCTCTGCTTTCCACTCTCCCCCTGGAGGAACTGGTTCAAGTGCAGCTCAGGACAGGTAGAGACTGGCATTCTCCAGCCCATTTCTCGTCTAACCACATGGAAAAATTCCTCCTCCTTTGGGCTTCTCACTACTCAGTCACACCATCCTCTACCCTAATTCTTAGCCGACACCTACCTATTTTTGGTAACTTCTCATTCAGCAGGAAAAGGGGGGAATTCTCAGTTCACAATTTCCTCTTCCACTGTTTCTGAGAAAGGTTTTTTCCCCAAAAGCCAGTGCCTAAAGGAACAAGAGCACAGGGAACACCTGGTTAGAATCCCAACTTCTTCATTCACTTTGTGACCTGGAGCCATTTCTTCCCCTCTCTGGGCCTCAGTTGCCTCGCCTATCAATGGGAATAATAATAGTACATGTTTGTGGGGCTGGTGTGGAATGGACAGCTCAAGGCACTTAGAGCAGAGGGCACAGGACTGGCGAGGGCAGGTGCTATCACTGCCGTGCACCTGGCTCCAACCTCAGACCCACACCTCTGGGTCAGCAGCATCATTTAAGCCCCTGCGTGATGACCGGCTGCTCCTAGCCTTCTCAGCCGCACATCCTTTCTGTCCTTGGTGATCACTGAGGGTGTCCTCTTCCTCTTTATTCCCTGACCTCGTGGATCCCACTGCTAATCACCCATCTTGTCTCACCCCTGCCAACACCTTGATATTCTGCAGCCCTCTTTGGCCACACTGGGGTCTCAGCACCAGGATTCAGCTTCTTCTCATCTCCACTCCAAGCCCAGTGGCCACACAGAGAAGTCCTGTCACCACACAGAGAGGCCACTGCACTGGAATTCTCAGAGCCAGCAAGGCCCTCAGGAGCCTAATCAAAGCCCTTCCATTCCCCCAACAACTGTTTCAAACCTTCGTCATTCTCAATCCTGCTCTAACTAATGCCCTCTCTTCCCGCTTCACCCGGAAAACCAGAGGTGGCCACTTGATATGCTAGCACCCCAGTTTCCTGCCCTGCTTCCCCCCAATCAGTGCACCCACAGGCACCTCCCCCTGCTTCTCCTTTTCCCTCTGATCCCAAGCAACCTTCCCCTTAGCCTCTCTTTTGGCTCCCCCTCTCCTCACAACACTCTCTACTCCATCCACACTTATCTAGGCACACTATGCCATTTATAGTCCACACCTGCCTGGCTAACCCCCACCTCACCTGCCACTCCCCCTGAGATGCAGTACAAAAATCACCTCCTCCAGGAAGCCACTCTTACTCCTCCTCCTGCCTCTCTAGCCCTCCAGAACCCTCCATAAGCCTCACTTCACTACTTCCTCTGACTGAGTCTCCCTGTCTGAAAACGGGGGGACTGACCCGCTGCGAATCCTCAGTGCCTGGCACATTTGTGTATCAAAAACAAAGCGCTGAGTGCAGTGGACCCTGATTTCTCCTCTGAAATGTTTTATTAAGATGCCATATTGGAGCAGGATGTGATGACACACACTTGTAATACCAGCACTTAGGCAGCTGAGACAGGAGGATCACAGGTTCAAGGCCAGCCTCAGCAACTTAGTGATACCCTCAGACCCTGTTTCAAAATAAAAAAATAAAATAGGGCTGGGGATATAGTTTAGAGGTAGAATGCCCCTGGGTTCAATCCCTAGTAACACACACACACACTAAACAAAAAATACAAAGGGCTGGGGTTGTAGCTCAGAGGTAGAATGCCCCTGGGGTC
Organism: Glis glis; assembly: GCA_004027185.1. Lineage (NCBI taxonomy): Eukaryota > Metazoa > Chordata > Mammalia > Rodentia > Gliridae > Glis > Glis glis. The sequence continues at coordinate 12,771 of PVJS01039410.1, forward strand.
AATTCCCAGTACAAAAAAAAAAAAAAGAAGAAGAAAAAAGATGACTACTGGAATGTAGCTCAGTGGCAGAGTGCTTGCCTGGCATGTAAAAGACCCTGGGTTCAAACCCCGGCACTGCAAAAACACAAAAACATATTTTTATTAGAAATACTAATTAAAATTCATAAGCTGCTACTTTCATAGAATGCTGTAAATTCTCTTCCTCTGATCTAGACTGAGAAATAGCTCCTGCCCTTGCCTTCCCAGAAAAAAATATTCCTTTGATAAAAGAAAAAGACAGAAGCAAAAACACTACTTCCACCTCAACAAAAACAGAAAACCCAAAATAGCAAGATGTTTTATAAAAAATAGCCAGCTGACACCAGCTTAGGTAGGGATAAGTGCAGTTGTCCCAGCCTAAGAGGAGAAAGGGAAGTTTACTTTGGATGGCTATTTGGGGGAGGCAATGATATGCATGTGCTAAACATGAAAGCTGACCAAAATAATGAATCTCGGGTCTATTTATAAGGCCAGGGAGGAAGAGGAAGAGGAAGCAGTAACGCCAGTGAAAATTTCCTTCCTTTGTCTAGTTTCACTTCTGGTATGGCTACCACACTCATTTCTTGATACTAACTTATGACAATTTAATTTATAGGAAGTGATTTTGAAGAGCCCGGGGAGCTGCAGATGGTACCTCAGGGGCCCATCTGTTTAAGGATGAAAGCTTAGTGTACACCATTACATCACTCTGACCTTCCCCAGCAACTTCCTATCTGACAAAATCGAGATGTTTGCTTGGTCAACAAGATATTTGTGTTTGTCCAGCCTCAGGCTTTGGTTCCTGATTAGCTTTAAAATCATTATGCACCCAAACTGAATAGTGCTACTGTTAGCAGCTGGAAGGTCCTCCTCTGGGCACGGCCCCAGCTCTGTGGCCTTCGGGGACTGACTGTTGTCCTTTCTGCATAATTGCTCACTCTCCTGATGGATGCACCAAGCAGGCCTCTGACCCTTTCCAGAGCTAATGCCTCTTATGGTTAGATAAAGAAAGTCCTCTGAAGAGCTCATGTATTAATGTTCAGAGTTTATGTAATTAAGTCATGAGGGTTGTAATCTAATCAGTGGATAAATCCACTGTAATGGATTTACTGGGTAGCAGCTTAGGCAGGTGGGGAATGGCTGGAGGTGGATCCTTAAGGACTGTGCTTTTGTCTTTGAATCCCCTTGCTTGCTTGCTCTAAATTTTCATAATCCTGACACTCAACCGTGAAGCACCTGGTCGGTGCTGGACAGCAACCATGGCAGGGAGGATGGAAATCACTTTTTTTGGTACCAGGGATTGAACCCAGGGGCATTCTACCTCTGAGCTGTACCCCCAGCCCCTTTTATTTTTTGTTTTGAAACAGGGTCTTGCTAGGTTGCTGAGAGTCTCGCTACATTGCTGAGTGGTCCTGAACCTGCCATCCTCCTGTCTCAGCCTCCCAAATACTGAGATTACAGGTCTGCACCACCAACCCTGGCTTAGAAATCACTTTTTAAACAGGTTTAGCTTTGTTTTGTTTGGGAACTAGCAGGTGGTCCATAAATACTCACATTTGCAATTGACTTTTGAAATAATGTTTAAAATAAGATGGATTGACTGGGAGACACATAAAGCAAATATGGCAAAATGTTAATTGTAGAATCTGGATGATGGGTAGGTGGGTGGTCACTGTGCACTTCTTTCAACTCTTCTTTATGTTGGAATGTTTTCATAGTAAAACATTGAGGGGAAATGCTTCTAGTGCCTTTTAAAAAAGGAATTGAACCCAAGACTTCATTTGGACTTCACTAATGTTCTTTTCTGTTCCAGGATCCATATCCAAATCACACGTTGTAACTAGCTGTCATAGTTCCTTGGTCTCCTCTGGTCTGTTATAGTTTCTCAGTCTTGCCATGTTTTTCATTACCTTGACAGACTCGAAGAGTGCTGACCCAGTGTTTGGCAGAATGTCCCTCAATGGGGATTTGTCTGGTGTTTTTCTTATGGTTAAACTAGGGTTGGGGGGAGAGGGACCACAGAGGAAAAGTGCACTTCTCCTCAACATCACATTACAAGCACATGCTATCAACGTGACGTGCTGCTGTCAAGTTACCTTTGCTTGGTTAAGATAGGTTTTATCAGGTTTCTCTACTGTAAATCTATTTCTTCCTCCATTTCCATACTCTTTCCTTTAGGAGTGAGTCAGTAAATTCAGCCCACACACAAGAAGGGAAGGTAAGATATCTATGTAAATTATTTGAAATTCTTCTACAAAGGAAGATGTCTCTTCTCCTAATATAAATTTATGCATAATAAGTTCTGCTTTGGATTATAATTCAGTGCTGCACTATTTATTTCATTGTTCAATTTAGTCCAGCTTTGGATATTAAGAGCTCCTTGAGGTTAGCTTCTATGTCCTTGTGACATGCCCACATCCTTTGTTTTTTGAACATTTCCCTATTTTCTGACAATGTAAGATGCTCCACATCTATAATTATCCATTTCTCCAAGGAGTCCTGGCTACTGTTAATGAATGGTATTCGTTAATGAATGGTATTCAAGAATCAAGAGCTGGGTGTGCTTGTTGCTACTAAGCCCTCTCAGTGGACAGATCTAGAAAACACCTGTGTGTATACCAACCCATGTATACATACTTATCTATACTTATTTCTGTATCAATAGTAAACTAATACTAAGTTCATACTGCTATCTCTGATTCTAATTCTGCATTGCACGGTTCATTCCAGCCTTCTCCCCTTGCTTACCTATAACTTCCCTCTTGTCATTTAACTATTTGTTTCACCCCAGTATACACATAAAGCAGTTTCAGAATTGTTAACCCAGGCCCATGAGAAACTTCACTAAGGGTAGAGTGTATATGTACAGTTTTTGTTGTTGTTTTTAAACTTACAGTCAAAACATCATTTTCCAAAGTTAAGTAAGTACATGCTTTGTGTCCCTACTCTGAGTAGCTACGTCATACAACCGTAATACAAGTACATTCTTTTATCACAGTCTGCATGTCACTCTTCTCTCACACACATACATGGGTGCAAATAGCTATTGGTTGATGTCTTTTTAATTTGAACATATGAAAGTTCTTTGGTGCCTAACTTATCTAAACATTTATTTATTTATTTATTTATTTATTTATTTTTGTGGTACTAGGGATTGAACCCAGGGGCATTCAATCTCTGAGCTACACCCCCAACCCTATTTTATTCTTTATTTTGAAACAGGGTCTCACTAGGTTGCTGAGAACCTCACTAAGTTGCCGAGGTTGTCCTCGAACCTGCAATCCTCCTGACTCAGCCTCCCAAGTCCTGGGATTACAAGCATGCACCACCATGCCTGGCTTCGAAACATTTATTTAAATACCCAATACCACTTCCTATTGGTATGCAAATTCTGCTTTATCCTTAGCACTATAATATTTATGTTTGAACATACCCCATCACACTTAGCTGGGTTCTGGACCACAGTGGTTCCTCATATACTAACAAGATGAACAGATTCTATAAATTTATTTGGAGAAACCACCATATTTAGTTAATTTAACACAGTTTAATTGCCAAAAGTTGTTCAATAAAACTAGAAGGACAATGTTCATTGCAATGTTATTTAAAATTCAGTAACAAATATAGTTGAAAAATTATGTTATACCTAACAGGCTGAAAAATGAATTACACACAAGCATTAGAAACCACTTGAAGAATACATATTTATATGAGATAATATGCAGTGTGTGTGTGCAAAATTATTGAGCCATATAACAAAAAGTATGGCATGTTATTTAACATATGTCTATAAAAAGAAAAACATTGAAGGAAAGGCATACACCAAGTTATTTTTAAGTTCCTTTTTTCTTCACTTGTAATCAAAATTAAAGAAGAGAAGACTGTTTGCTGTGTGGGAAACCTCACAGAGGATTCTTTCAAGACATAGAGCATTGGACCCATCAAAGAGGAATAACAGAATCAGCAGCTATGCCCCAGCTCTGCACAGGACCCAGAGAGGGGCCAGGCAGGAGAGGCACAGAACAGAGAGTGACAGGCTGCCCTCCCCGGGTTAGCTGCCACCTGAGAGGAACATCCCAAAGGCAGGACAGGGCGTGGTGCTAATTGTTTCATACAGACAGAAGTACAAGGGTGAAGTTGGGAGCTGCCTGGGGAGGTGCCCTAAGAAATGTGGGGTTTAAAGGCTAGGAAAGAGTTAAATAGTGGGGAGGAGAAGCAAAGTGAATAGAGGTAGGTATTAATAAAACTACCTGTCTACCTGGAAGATTTCTCATTATCCTACTCTATGAAAAGCCAAGGAAGATCTTAAGCCCTCACAAGGACAGGGAGCTTCAGTTTAAAGTTTCCAAGCATCCCTCCTGCCTCCTCATAGTCTGAGCCCTGGACACATCCCCACCTTGCTGGGGGAAAGGGAGGGTTACCTGTGGGACCCGCTCAGCCTCTAGTACTTTCGATAATGCTCAAGTGGCTGATATCGGAAGCCTAGCTCTGCATTTTCAAAGAGTATCAGTTTTACATTGGAATTTATACTCCGCTCCTACAAAAAGTGCTCTGTAACACAAACAGGAGCACTTGATAACCATCCATTCCACCCAGAAGATCAATGGCAACAGTTACCGAGTCTTAGTTTGTAGTAATTTTCTTTTTTTTTTTTCAATACACAACACCAGTTCCACTGGCTGCCACCTCCATGACCAGCTCACATAGGTCAC
>PVJS01039411.1:0-18913 GCA_004027185.1 Glis glis
TGTGTGTGTGTGTGTGTGTGTGTGTGTGTGTGTGTGTATCTAGGTGACACCGCCACTGTTTTTTTGGTGCGGCACTGGGAATTGAACCCAGCGGCATTCTAACTCTGAGCTACACCCCCAGCCCTACTTTTTATTTTTATTTTGGAACAGGGTCTCATTAGATTGCTGAGAGTCTCACTACTTGTTGAGGTTGTCCTCAAACCTGTGATCCTCCAGTCTCAGCCTCGCAAGTGGCATGCACCATCATGCCCAGCTATGTTTTATTTCGAAACAGGGTCTCATAAATTGTTAAGGGCCAGCCAGGTGCGATGGCGCATGCTTGTAATCCCAGTATTTGGGAGGCTGAGACAGGAGGATCACAGGTTTGAGGATAGCCTCAGCAAGTAGTGAGACTCTCATCAACCTAGCAAGACCCTGTTTCAAAATAAAAATAAAATAGGGCTGGGGGTGTAGCTCAGAGGTGGAGTGGCCCTGGGTTCAATCCCCAGTGCCACGCACACACAAAAAGGAAAGACCTGTAGCCGGGCATGGTGTAATCTTAGTACATGGGAGACTAAGACAGGAGGATTGGAGGAGATTCAAGACCAGCCTCAGAAACTTAGCAAGACCTGTTTCAAAATCAAAGAGGGCTGGGAGTGTAGCTCAGAGGTAGAATGCCCCTGGGTTCAATCTCCAGCACCAAAAATAAATAAATAAATAATAAATAAATAATGGATTACTCAGCAATGTAGTAAGACCGACGGCAACTAGGCAATACCCTATTTCAAAATAAAAAGAAAATAGAGCTGGGTGTGGTGCCACATGCCTGTAATCCAAGTACTTGGGAGGCTGAGACAGGAGGATCACAGGTTTGAGGACAGCCTCAGCAGGTAGTGAGACCCTCAGCATCCTAGCCAGACCCTGTTTCAAAATGAAGACAAGCCAGATGTGGTGGCACAAGCCTGTAATCCTAGTACCTGGGAGGCTGAGATAGGAGGATCGCAGGTCGGAAGCCAGCCTTAGCAGCTTAGTGAGTCTGTCAGCAACTTAGTGAGACCCAGTTTCCCAATAAAAATAAAATAGGGCTGGGGGTGTAGCTTGGAGGTAGAATGCCCCTGGGTTCATTTCCTGCACCCCCAAAAATTTTAAAAAGAAAATTAAAGAAAACAGGGCTGAGATGTAGCACTGAGGTAGAATGCCCCTGAGTGCAGCCTTCAGTATCAAAAATAAAAATAAAAAAATGCTGTTTCACAGGCGAATCAAATCCAAAACTCCTCCCAATGCCCTCCCCGCTCTGTAGAACCTGCTGAATTCTTACCTGCTCCCTGGGGCGTCGAGCTCCCAGAGGACGGGACGGTCAGGGCAGGTCACCGATGTGTCCTCTGGGGGCAGTGGCCTTCTACCTCTGGGCTATACTCCCAGCCCTCTTTGATTTTGAAACAGGGTCTTGCTAAGTTTCTGAGGCTGGTCTTGAATCTCTAATCCTCCTGTCTCAGCCTCCCATGTACTAAGATTACACCATGCCTGGCCTTACCTGTCCTCCAGAGGAAACCAAAAGCCCTCCTTCTCTCGGGGCCCCTGGCAGCTCAACGGCCTGTCGGGTCTGCCTGAAGTTTCAGCTCTGGGGCCCTGGAACCTCTCAGGGGGCGCCTCCCCTAGAACCGTGCTGCAGGCGCAACCACCAGATCGGAGCCCACCGGGCCCCATCCCTCTCCTGGGAATCTGAGGACATGGTGCTGACTGAGAGAAAAAGATACAAAAGGCCACACAGTGTGTGACTCCATTGATAGGAAATGTCCAGGACAGGCAAACCCAGAGACGGGAAGATGGAGTTTTCTAAGTGTCTCAAATTAGCGTCTACTGGGGCGCTTAATTTCTTAAAATTCTTGCCTCCTCTGATTAAAGCTGAGGTGCCTGTAGCTGCTGACCCAGCTATTTTAGCTCCCACCAAAAGGGGAATTAACATTGGGAACGCAGAACAGGGAGTGTCCCGACTAGTGGCCAAAATTGACAAAATTTTATGGAGAGTCAGCCAGCGTCTAGGAGGCACAGCGCCTCCTCGGGACTTCTCCAAATCCAGAAGGACCCCAGAACTTTTATTTCGCGCTACAGCAGTTTCTAGTCCGGAGGGAAAAATCTCCGCACTCGGAGCCTGATAGGCAGTGGTGACAGCCAATGAGAAAGGCCAGCTGCGAATGCGGCAGCCAATAATAGAGGCGGGAGGAAGGATCGGCGCGGAAGTACACGATCACAGAGGGTGCATAAATACTGGACCTACCCTGTTCTCTGGAGCTTGTGAAACGAGTAAGAGGCAAAGATGTCGGAGCGGAAAGTTTTAAACGTAAGTATTCAGACAAATGGGGCTTTCTACCCGAAGCGGGACACCTGAGAGTTCTGGGAGAGGCGGGCTTCCTGTGATTTCTTTTTGGAACGTTTTTTTTTTTTTTCCTCAACGGCCTTCCGCGAGCGGGGGCTTCCAAAACTCCTCCAATCACCTTCCGCGGGGCGTGGGTCTTCGCTGAGCCGTCCTTTTGGGCGGAAGTGGTGCCAGTCACCTGTGGAGGGCGGAGCTTGGAATCGTTACCCAATCGCATCACTTGATTGGGTTTTCCGAAGGGGCTTATCCAATCACGATCTCAGGGGCGTGGCTATCTACATTAGTGATGCAGTGCTAGAGCCTCATCTTTAAGAGCCCCGCCCCTCTGGGGCTCTAGCCAATCATGTTCCTTGGAGGGATTAGGCATTGCCCAGTGCTTTGGTTCTGCAGGTGGAGGACACTCCCGGGTGCCTTAGCTCCTCCGTATCACACCCGTTTCCCTCAGTCATGTCTTCAGATCCGAATCTTGAAGAGATGAAAACTGCTAAGCCCCGCCCCTCTGGGGATCTCTAGCCAATCATGTTCCTTGGAGGGATTAGGCAATTTAGCGAAACCCTGTCTCAGAATAAAAAGGGCTGGGGGTATAGCTCAGTGGTAGAGCTATTGTGTAGCCTGCGTGAGACCCTGGGTTTCATCCCTAGCACCACAAAAGAAAAAGAAAAAAAAAAGAAAGAAAGAAAGAAAAAGAAGCCGGGCGCTGTGGAGCACGCCTGTAATCCTAGTACTTGGGAGGCTGAGAAAGGAGGTTTGCAGGTTCAAGACCAGCCTCAGCAACTTAGGGAGGCCCTCTGCAACTTAATGAGACTCTGTTTCAAAATTAAAATTAAAATAGGGCTGGGGTGTAGCTCAGAAGTAGAATGCCCCTGGGGTCAATCCCCAGTACCAAAAAAGAAAACGAAAAGAAAAGGAACGGCCTGCTTGCTGGGTCTTGCGCTCGGCTGGCATCTGCGAGCTTGAATTTCAGGATGGGTCCCTGTTTCCTGATCAGGGCTATGTGACTAGTCCCCAACAAAACCCCTGGGTCTCCAGGAAGTTCCCTGGCAGACTAGATCTCCTTCATGTTGTCATACCTCATTGGTGGGACTGGTTGCACCTGTGTCTGCAGTAGAAGAAGATTCTGGAACCTCGCCTGCACACCCCCTCCTGTCCTCACCCCTGGGCCTTTTCTCTTAGACGATGATGCTTGGAGTCCTCTAGCTGTGATTAACCACAGCAGTGAGGACACATGTTGGCTGAGACCTGGGAGGACTCCCTGCAAATCAGCGGACCTGGGGTGCTCTCGGGTCCCTGACGTAGCTCCCAGTCACCCTGCCCTCCGCTCCTGGCCCGCCTGCTCCTCTGAAACCAGCAACCCTGACACTCCTTCCTCCCCACAGAAATACTACCCGCCAGACTTCGACCCGTCAAAGATCCCTAAGCTCAAGCTCCCCAAGGACCGGCAGTACGTGGTGCGGCTGATGGCCCCTTTCAACATGAGGTGAGAACCCTGCAAACCGGCCCCGTGACCGTGTCCACAGAGGTGGCCCGGCCCACTGCTCAGACCTGGGCACCAGTCCTGGCAGGGGAAGTCACCTGACGAGGCGGTGGCCACCCCAAGCCTCACTTTCCTTGCTTTTCAAGATGAATCTCCTAGCTGGGCATGGTGGCCCACACCTGTAATCCCAGTACTTGGAAAGCTGAGACAGGAGGATCCTAGGTTCAAAGCCAGCCTCAGCACCTTAGTGAGACCCTCAGTAACTCAGTGAGACACTGTTTCAAAATAAAAAACAGAAAGGGCTGGGCTAATACATGAAATAAAAATGAAAGCTGGGAATCATGGTGCATGCCTGTAGTTCCAGTCCTTGGGAGGCTGAGACAGGAGGATCGCAGGTTTAAAGCCAGCCTCAGCAACTTAGCAAGTCTCTCAGCAACCTAGTGCGACCCTGTTTCAAAATAAAAAAGAATGAGGGTAGCCGGTCATGGTGGTGCACACCTGTAATCCCAGTACTTGGGGAAGCTGTGACAGGAGGATCGCAGGTTTGAGGACAGCCTCAGCAAGTAGTGAGACTCTCATCAACCTAGTAAGACCCTGTTTAAAACTAAAGATAGGAAATAGGTCTGGTGGTGTAGCTTGGAGGTGGAATGCCCCTGGGTTCAATCCCCAGTACCACCAAAATAAATAAATAAATATATAAATATAAGAAATAGGGCTAGTTATTTCGCTTGGAGGTAGAATGGCCCTGGGTTCAATTCCTAGTACCACCAAAATAATTAAGTAAATAAATAAATATATACACACATACATACATATGTATGTACATATATATATATGTATATACATATATATATAAAACAGGACTGGTGGTACGGTTCAGATGTAGAATTCCCATGGTTTCAATCCCCAGTACCACCAAAAAAGATAAAAAGGGCTGGGGTTGTAGCTTGGAGGTAGAACAGCCCCGATTCAGTCCTCAGTATTGCGAAAAAATAAAATAAAAATAAGCCGGGTTTGGTGGTGAACGCCTGTAATCCCAGTTCTTGGGAGACTGAGACAGGAGGATAACAGGTTAGAGGCCAGCCTCAGCAATTTAGCAAAGCCCTCTGCAACTTAGCAAGATTCTGTTTCAAAAATAAAATAGGGCTGGGAGTGTAGCTCAGAGGCAGAATGCTCCTGGGTTCAAACCCAGTACCACAAAAATACATACATACATACATACATACATACATGTACATGGGTGGATTTGCACACGGCCCTCGTGGGACAGGGGAGTCAGGCAGGCGTGAGTGACGGGGTCGGCGGGAGAAGGGAGGGCTCTCATAGCCCAGCTGGGCGGGAGAGGTCCGAAGAAACAGCACCAGAGCTGAGAGCTGAGGAGGAACGCGTCCTGGCTGTGGGAGCTGCGCTCGCTCTGCAAGGGTGGGACAGGCAGACCTCCCCTTCCGGGTGCTTTGCAGTGAGACGAGGTGTGGGCGGAGACCCAGGAGCTAGGAATGAGGAGAAGGTGCCAGGCGGCCGGGCCTCTGTGCATGTGGTGGGGCAGGCTGCTTGTGAGGGAGGGAGCTCCCCGTCTCTGGAGGTAAGCGAGCAGTCACGTGGGATTGTGCTGTCACAGCACCGAGGTGGCACGTGTCTCCCCAGGTGTAAGACATGCGGAGAGTATATCTACAAGGGGAAGAAATTCAACGCTCGCAAGGAGACGGTGCAGAACGAGGCCTATCTGGGCCTGCCCATCTTCCGCTTCTACATCAAGTGCACCCGCTGCCTGGCGGAGATCACTTTCAAGGTACAGACAGGCCAGCTGGGCCTTCCTCACAAGACCCTTGTGCCACCCACATTGTCTCTCTCCAGGGAAACCCCTTTTCCCTTTATCCCCAGGAAACGGACAAAGATATTGGGGAGATGTTCATAGCAGCATTACTTACACAGGCAAAAAGCTAGAAGCAGCCTAGATAGATGTACAATAATAATAGAGGACTTGATGAGCAAACTGTATAGTGGAATATTACATAGCTAGTAAGTCACGTTTGTTATTAATATCGTAAGGATTTAGAGAAAGGACGGGAGAACTTAAAACACTCTTTTCCTATACATCTGTAGTAGTTGCTATTTATTTTGTCATAATTTTGTTTTCTTCAGTTAAAAAATAAGATTTGAGTCAGGTCTGGTGGCACATGCTTTTATTTTCAGTACTTGGTAGGCTAAAACAGGAGGATTGCAGATTTGAGGCCACTCTCAGCAAATTAGCAACGTCCTCAGCAACTTTGTGAGACCTTGTTTCAAAATAAAATTAAAATAGAGCCGGACGTGGTGGCACACGCTTGTAATCCCAGTGCTTGGGGGGTTGAAAGAAGAGGCTCAGAGGATCGAAACCAGCCTCAGCAACTTAGTGAGGCTCTCAGCTACTTAGCAAGACCCTGTTTCAAATAAAAAATGAAATAGGCCTGGGTATGGTATAGCTCAGAGGCAGAATGCCCCTGGGTTCCATCCCCAGTATACTACAAAAAAAAAAAAAAAAAGAAAAGAAAAGAAGAGAGAGAGAACGAAAGAAATAAAGAAAGATGGAGAAAAGAAAAGCTGGCCATGGTGGTGCACACCTGTAATCCCAGTACTTGGGAGGCCAAGACAGGAGGATTGCAGGTTCAAGACCAGCCTCAGCAAGTTATCAAGACTTTCAGAAACCTTGGGAGACCCTGTTTCAAAACAAAGTACTAAAATAGGGCTGGGGGTGTAGCTTGAAAGTAGAACACCCCTGGGTTCAATCCCAGTACCAAAACAACAAAAACCGAAAAACTATCTGTAAGACTAGTCAGGGCCAGTACTTGGGAGGCTGAGACAGGAGAATCGCAGTTTCAAGGCCAGCATGTGGCAACTTAGCGACCCTCAGCATTGTACTCAGACCCTATTTCAAACTGAAATATAAAATAGGGCTGGGGTGTAGCTGACTGGTAGAACGCCCCTGAGTTCACTGCCCAGCACTACAGACGCTCACAAAAAAAGAAGAAACTGTGCGGGGAGGTCCCGGGCTGCAGGCAGCTGCCAAGCAGAAGCTTCCAGAACCCAGCAGTGCAGGAGTTGACATCTGCCCATCCCCCCCAGACAGACCCTGAGAACACAGACTACAGCATGGAGCACGGGGCCACACGGAACTTCCAGGCGGAGAAGCTTCTGGAGGAGGAGGAGAAGCGGGTGCAGAAGGAGAGGGAGGACGAGGAGCTGAACAACCCCATGAAGGTGAGCGGGGCGTGGGCAGGCGTGGCGGTGCTCCGCCCCCCAGGACCCTCAGGTGCAAAATGCAGCCAGACTCCTGAGTCACACACCGGGGCTGTGAGCAGGGCGGCACCTCCTCCCGTGGGGCATCCTGTCACATTTTACCTATGGCGCAGGGTGCGGCGCCCGGCCGGCTTCTCTGGAGGGGCCTGTTTTGTCACCAGGGCTCCCTAATCTGTTCTACAGTCATACACAAGTCAACTCAGAGGTGTGAATGGGCGTCACAGGGTAGGGGACAGCCGGCGGTGTCTGTGAGCTGAGACGGGCCTCCGATCAGTAGCCAGCAAGAAAAAGGGGACCTGGCCGGGCATGGCGCTGCACGCCTGTAATCCCAGAACTTGGGAGGCTGAGACAGGAGGATCTCAGGCTTGAGACCAGCCTCAGCAATTGAGGGAGGCCCTCAGCAATTTAGCAAGAATCTGTTTCAAAATAAAACATTAACTGGGCATGGTAGCCCATGCCTATGATCCCAGTACTTGGGAGGCTGAGCCAGGAGGATCGCAAGTTTGAGAACAGCCTCAGCAACTTAGTGAGACCCTCAGCAACCTAGAAAGACCCTGTTTCCAAATGAAAAAATAAAATAGGGCTGGGGCTGTAGCTCGGAGGCAGAATGCCCCTGGGTTCGGTCCCCACTATGAATGGGAGAGATGAATATTTTAATTCAGCAGCAGAGGCTGGCTGGAGATCCAGGCTTCCCCCACTGGAGCAGGCTCCGTCCACCCTCCCTTGCCCGTGGGTTCAAGGCCGGCCGCCAGCCGCGTGGTCTCGCCATCCTGGGTGCTCCCAGGGCGTTGGCTCAGGGTGGGTCAGGGAGGCCGCAGCAGGACGCGAGGTCAGCACCTCCTGGCCCCGCAGGTGCTGGAGAACCGCACCAAGGACTCCAAGCTGGAGATGGAGGTGCTGGAGAACCTGCAGGAGCTGAAGGACCTGAACCAGCGCCAGGCGCACGTGGACTTCGAGGCCATGCTGCGGCAGCACCGCCTGTCGGAGGAGGAGCGGCGGCGGCTGGAGCAGGAGGAGGACGAGCGGGAGACGGCGTGAGTGGCCCTGCCTTCCCAAGTTGCCTCCGTAGAGGACCTTTTCTGCAAACCCCCGCCTCGCTTTCTCTCTCCTGGCCTCTGTATCGGGACCTCCAGGCCACTCCGGGCAGGGGGATTCCCTGGGGACTTCATACGTGGCACGTGCTATTCTTGTGGCCGCGGCTTTGGTCGTCTTGTTTGGTTGTTTTCCGGTTGCCTGGGGTGCACCCAGGGCCTCCTTGCATGCGCAAGGCCAGCGCGCCACCGCTGAGCTGCACCCACGGCTACGACTTCTAATGATTTATTGATGGTACTGGGATTGAACCCAGGGCATTCTACCTCCGAAATATACCCCCAGCCCTTCTTAGTTTTATTTTGAAACAGGGTCTTGCTAAATTGCTGAGAATCTTGCTAAATTGCTGAGAGTCTTGCTAAATTGCTGAGGGTCTTGCTAAATTGCTGAGGCTGTCCTCAGACCTGTGATTCTCCTGTCTCAGCCTCCCAAGTACTGGGATTACAAGTGTGTGCCACCATGCCCGGCTTGGGGTTGATTTTTTTTGTTTGTTTGTTTGTTTTTGCGGTACCGGGGATTGAACGCAGGGGCGTTCTACCTCCGCACTACGCCCCCAGCCCTATTTTTTTTTTATACTTTATTTTGAAACCGGGTCTCACGAGGTTGTGGAGGGCCTCACTAAGTAGAGAGAGAGAGAGAGGGAGGGAGAGAGAGAGAGAGAGAGAGCGCGCTGAGGCTGACCGCGAACCCGGATCCTCCGGTCTCCGCCTCCCAAAGTACTGGGATTACAAGCGTGCGCCACCACGCCCGGCTTGGGGTTGATTTTTAAAACAGTAATCTGGGTAGCCAGGCATGATGATACATCCTTTAATCCCAGTACCTGGGAGGCTGAGAAAGGAGGATTGTAGGTTCAAGACCAGCCTCAGCAATTTAGTCAGTCCCTGTATCAAAATAAAACGGACTCCCCAGTACCAAAAAATAAAACAAAGCAAAATAAAAAAGACTGGAGTTGTAGCTCAGAGGTAGAGAGCCCCTTGGCTCAATTCCCAGTGCCAAAAATAAAAATAGCCCAGCGTGATGGTGCACTCCTGTCATCCCAGTACTTGGGAAGCTGAGACAGGAGGATTGAAGGTTGGAGACCAACCTCAGCAACTTAGCAAGACCCTGTTTCAAAATAAAAAATAAAAAGAGCTGGGGTTGTAACTTGGAGGTAGAATGCCCCTGGGTTCAATGCTCAGTACCACCAAAATAAACAAACAAACAAAACAAAAATAACAGTAATCTCTGTTCCCCTCCCATGGCAGGAAAGGGCAGCAGGGCCCCTGGCCACCTGGTAGTGCGGTCGGGCACTGTCCCTGCAGAGCACATCCCCAAGCCACACCTTCTGTCCCCCAGGGCCTTGATGGAGGAGGCGCGCAGCCTCAGACTGCTAAAGGACTCTGACTCTGAGGATGAATCCGCGCCTGCCCCGCAGCGGCCGGCTCTCCGGCCCCAGCCCACCGCCATCCTGCAGGTGAGCCAGCCGCGGGTCCCACGCGCCCCTGCGCTGGGGAGGGACACGGAAGCCAGCTGGATTCTTCCCGCGCCGCATCGGCTCCGCTCTTGTCAGCCCTCAGATCCTGGGAAAATAAGTGGGCGTGGCAGTGTGCCAGTAAAACTTCATTCACAGAGCCACGGAACCAGGTCGCAGGATCGCAGGTCTGCCATCTCCCCACCCTGGAGGAAGCCGCCGTGCAGAGGACATAAAGAGTATGCAGATAAGCCCGGCACGGTGGCCTGCGCCTGTCATCCCTGTACACGGGAGGCTGAGACAGGAGGATCGTAGGTTGGAGGCCAGCCTCAGCAACTTAGGCTGTCAGCAGCTTAGCAAGACCCTGTTTCAAAATAAAAAGATAAGCAGGTTGGGAGGCTGAGACCGGAGGATCCGGGTTCACGGCCAGCCTCAGCTACTTAAGGCCCTCTGCAACTTCGTGAGACCCGGTTTCAAAATAAAAAGTATAAAATATAGGGCCGGGGGTGTAGCTCGGAGGTAGAATGCCCCTGGGTTCAATCCCCAGTACCACAAAAAAAAAAACACGGCTAGGGCTATAGGTTGAAGGTAGAACGCCCCTGGGTTCCACCCCTAGTACCAACAAAACACAGCAGCCTAGAAGCTTGTTTCTGAGTCGCAGAAACATCCTGAGTGAGGGTGTGGGACCTCGGGCAGCTCTGTCCACAGGTGGGTGGGCGTGGTGATCAGAGCAGTGATCAGAGCGCTGGGCTCCAGCTGGAGGCGAGGGGAGAGCGGAGGCTCGTCCACACACAGGCGTGGCTGCCGTGCTCCCTCTCACATCCCCGCTGTCCCGTACTTAGTCATGAAGCCTCGTCCAGCTGCAGGGAAGGCCGGGAGAGGCACCATCCAGCTGTCCCGGACCCAGCCAGGCCAGGCAAGGTGGTGCGCACTTGTCATCCCAGTACTTGGGAGGCTGAGACAGGAGGATGGCAGGTTCAAGGACAGCCTTGGCAAGTAGTGAGACTCATCAACCTAGCGAGACCCTGTTTCAAAACAAAAATAATGTAGAGCTGGGGGTGTAGTTTGGAGGTAGAATGCCCCTGGGCTCAATCCTCAGTACCTCTTCCCCAAAAAAAGCGGGGAGAAGGCATGAAGTTTGGGGATGACCAAGCGCTGCCCCAGCCACCACCGAGACCTGGAGTAAGGGGGCTTCAAGCGCAGACGTGTGCGCTGTCAGATCCTGACGCACAAGGCCTGGCCCAGCCTCAGCTCCAGAGACACAAAAAGAAGCTGTGGCCATGAGTGTCCTCCCTCTCACTTCCCTGTCACCGCATCCACCTTGAGCGTCCCCCGCTCAACATCGCGCAGTGTGGCCACCGTGTCCTCTGGTCCCTGCCCGCGCCTCCGGCTGCGATGGCCTCCTTGACCCTTGGTCCCTCCTCGAGACCTTTATTTTGTTAACACTGGGGATTGAACCCAGGGGCGTTCTGTTTCCACACTACCCCTCCAGCCCGTTTTCTTTTCTTTTCTTTTTTTTTTTTTTTTTGCGGTACCGGGGATTGAACGCAGAGGCATTCTACCTCCGCGCTACACCCCTGGCCCTATTTTTTATACTTTATTTTAAAACCAGGTCTCATGAAGTTGCGGAGGGCCTCACTAAGTAGAGAGAGAGAGAGAGAGAGAGAGAGAGAGAGAGAGAGAGAGAAAGCTGAGGCTGGCCGCGAACCCGGATCCTCCAGTCTACGCCTCCCAAAGTACTGGGATTACAAGCGTGCGCCACCACACCCGGCCCATTTTATTTTCATTTATTTATTTATTTATTTATTAATAGTACTAGGTATTGAACCCAGGCGTATTCTACTTCCCGGCTACACCCTCAGCCCTATTTTATGTTTTGTTTGAAACGGTCTCCCTAGTTTGCTGAGAGTCTTGCTAGATTGCCGAGGCTGTCCTCAAACCTGTGTTCCTCCTGTCTCAGCCTCCCAAGGACTGGATTACAGACGTGGCCACCACACCCCGCTGCTCAGGACCTTCTATTTTATTTTGTTTTGTTTTGTTTTTGCGGTACCGGGGATTGAACCCAGGGGCATTCTACCTCTGAGCTACACCCCCGGCCCTATTTTTTATACTTTATTTTGAAACCGGGTCTCACGAAGTTGCGGAGGGCCTCACTAAGTAGCTGGGGCTGGCCGCGAACCCGGATCCTCCGGTCTCCGCCTCCCAAGTACTGGGATTACAAGCGTGCGCCACCACACCCGGCTTATTCTTTATTCTTGAAACAGGGTCTCACTAATTTGCGGAGGGCTTCAATAAGTAGCTGAAGCTGGTCGCGAACCTACGATCCTCCTGTCTCAGTCTCCCAAGTACTAGGATTACAAGCGTATGCCACCATGCCCGGCCCTATTTTTTTTGTTTAGGTGGTATTAGGGATTGAACCCAGGGGCATTTTACCTCCAAGCTACACCCCAGCCCTTTTTTTTTTTTTTTTTTTTTTTTGCGGTACCGGGGATTGAACCCAGGGGCGTTCTACCTCCGCGCTACACCCCCGGCCCTATTTTTTATACTTTGTTTTGAAACCGGGTCTCACGAAGTTGTGGAGGCCTCACTAAGTAGAGAGAGAGAGAGACAGAGAGAGAGAGAGCTGAGGCTGACCGCGAACCCGGATCCTCCGGTCTCCGCCTCCCAAAGTACTGGGATTACAAGCGTGCACCACCACGCCTGGTCCCAGCCCTATTTTTTATTCCTTATTTTGAAACAGGGTCTCACTAAGTAGCTGAGGCTGGCCGCAAACGCGGATCCTCCTGTCTCAGCTTCCCAAGTACTAGGATTACAAGTGTGTGCCACCATGCTCAGCTTTCTAGCCCTTTTTTTTTTTTTTTTGCAGTACTGTGGATTGAACCCAGGGACATTCTACCTCCGAGCTACACCCCCAGCCCTATTTTTTATTCTTTATTTTGAAATAGGGTCTCACTAAGTTGCAAAGGGCCTCACTAAGTAGCTGAGGCTGACCATGAACCTGGGATCCTCCGGTCTCCGCCTCCCAAGTACTGGGATTACAAGCGTGCGCCGCCACGCCCGGCTCTAGCCCTATTTTTTAATTTTTATTCTGAAACGGAAAGTTGCTGAGGCTGACCTCAGTAAGTTGCTGAGGCTGGCCTCAAACCTGTGATCTTCCTGTCTCAGCCTCCAGGTACTGGGATTGCAGGCGTGTAGCACCGCGCCTGGCCGCGCAGGGCCTGTGAGCACCCTGGATGCTGTGCGGTGCTCCATGCGGTGCGCACAGTGAGGCCGGCCCCTGAGTGGCTCAGTGGTGCTGAGCTGCCTGGAGGTCCTGGACTGTCCCCGGGACTGTCGTGTGATGCAGACAGGCCCCGCGCCCTCTCTGTCCTGTTGCGGCAGCGTCTTCAGCAGCAGTGGGAAGGGTCTAGACCTGCGCGCCGGGCCTGGTTTTGTGAATCCGGTTTTATGGGCACGGCCTTGGGACATGGAGAGGGTGGATGGGATGGAGGACCACCTGGAGCACCAAGCCTAGGGCGCTGGGAGCCACAGAGGCATTTAGAGCAGGGGAAGCTGAGGTCAGCAGGTGCAGTGGGGGTGGCAGAGACCCCCAGCCGGTGCGCAGGACAGGCGGCTAGGAGCAGCAAGGTCAGGGGCCAGCCCTGGGCAGACCGCTCACACATGTCCCCCGTCGCCCCCCAGGTCCCGAAGGCCAAGAGGAAGGCTGAGAGTGCGGGCGGCAGGCCCCAGCTGTCAGGCTTGGTGGTGGTGAAGAAGGCCAAGACAGAAGCCAATGGCGGCGCCAGGCAGGCCCAGGCTCCTGCCCCAGGTGAGTTCCCAGGAGGGGCCGGCGCAGTGCCTCCAGCGGACCCTAGGTGGCAGCAGTGCTCGGGGCCTGTTCTAGAAGCTCCAGGGGAGAGGGATGGGCTTCTTTTTTCTTTTTCTTTTCTTTTTTTTTTTTTTCTTATGGTACTAGGGATTGAACCCAGCATCACTCTACCTCCAAGCTACACCCGCAGCCTGATTTTATATTTTAAAACAGGATTTCGCTAAGTTGCTGAGAGTCTCTACTTGTTCAGGCTGGCTTCGAACCTTTGATCCTCCTGTCTCAGCCTCCCAAGTACTGGGTTACAGGCATGCGCCACCATGCCCACCTTCTTTTTTTCCTTTCAATTTCAAAAGGAACTTGTGTTTCAGAACCCAAGGCATCGGGGCGGGGTGGAGCATGCTGCTCGGTGGTGAGTGCGTGTGCTGCGTGCAGGAGGCGCCGGGCTCCATCCCCAGTGTCACCAAAAGAAAAGCCCCAGTTACACAGAAGCACAGAGATTAACCCTGTGGCATCCACCCCACATCTGATGTCAAGAGACACCGGGTCACTTTCGGCGACGGCCTGTCCGACCCTGCCGATGACATCAGACCCCACTGTCCTCTTCGTCTCTTCTTCTGTCTCCCTCTTCCCTGTCTCCCTTCAAAAGAATGATTTGACCAGAAACCAAAACAAAAGACACCGGGTCAGCTGGGCACACACTGTCGTCCCAGTTCTTGGGAGGCTGAGACCGGAGGATCACAGGATTGAGGCCAGCCTCAGCAACTTAGCAAGATCTTATTTCAAAATAAAAAGGAGCCGGGCGTGGTGGCGCATGCTTGTAATCCCAGTACTTGGGAGGCTGAGACAGGAGGATCCCAGGTTTGTGGCCAGCCTCAGCTACTTACTGAGGCCTCCGCAACTTAGTGAGACCCTGTGTCAAAATAAAAAATAAAATAGAGCTGGGGATGTAGTTCAGAGGTAGAATACCCCTGGGTTGCATCCCCAGTACTACTAAAAAAAAAATCCGGTAGTAACGCAGCGGGGTAGGAGCTTGGCTGGGGTCGATTCCACCAGCCGCACTGCAAGGCGCTGCAGGGAGGCCCGGCGCAGTGATAACCGGAGCTGCTCTCTTACTACCCCATTTGCCAGATGAGCAGACCGAGGCTCAGAGAGGGGCAGCTACTCACCGAGGCCACACAGCGGGCATGGTGGCCTGGCCAGCAAGCAGAAATGGCCAGGTCCAGCCCCACCCTGGGCCCAGCCCTTCCGGAATCCCAACAGCCAACCTTGCCTCTCCCCACAGGTGCCGCAGAAAGCAGGAAGAGCGACAGTCCTGCAGCCCAGACGCATGGCACCTCCTCCCTGAGCCAGCTGGGTGCGTATGGGGACAGTGATGACAGTGAAGACAACGACTGAGCCTCCCCAGGTCACCCCGGCCCAGGGGCAATGCCAGTCCAGCTGCAGCCACGTTGATGCCAGAGTTGCCGGAGGTCGGGGCAGGAGGTCAGGGCAGGAGGCCGTGGCGCCGCCAGAGCCAGGACACTGGAAGCCGGCAGCACCGAGGGGCCAGCGCGGCTGTGGGCTCAGCTTCTCCTGCCCCAGCGCCCTGGAGCGCCTCGGGCCGTCCTTCCCGCCTGCAAGGGGGGGCTCAACCCCACAAGCTCCTGGACAGCCCTGGACGGTCCTTGAGACAGCGGCCCGGGGCGAGCCTGCTCTCCCCCGATGGCTCTATCCTTTCCCCCACAAGACTGTCTACAACCAGTACAATGCCCGGAAGATCACAGGTTCGAGACCAGTGCACAGTGACTTAGACCCTATTTCAAAATTTAAAAAAATAAAAGAGCTAGGGGTGTAGCTCAATGGTAGTGTCCCTCAGTTCAGTCCCCTGGTACCCCCCCCCACACACACACACAACAGTTGTCTCTGCGCTCTCCTAACTCAGGGTCAGGACTCTGGAACCCTAGCGGAACATCGTTTATGCAGAGTTCTGTCATTTAATCTGTTTGCTGTCGCTATAACAAAATACCCGGGGCAGGATCCTTTGTAAAGAAAAGAGGTTTATTTCGCTCAAGGCATGGCACTGGTGGCGGCTGGGCTCTGGCCGGGCTCTTGACTACATCACTGGGCAGACGACGTCACGGTGGGAGTGTGTGCAGAGGGAGGGGTCACACGGTGCTGCAGGAGGCAGAGCAGGGGAGGGCCCAACCTCAAACTTACATGACAGCCCCAAGTTTGGGAGACCTAACTTGTGGTTCCAGGAGAACGAGAGAGAGCAGTTCCTTCTCGGGGCGAAACAGTCACCTCCCCCTGGACCCTGCTTCGTCCCACTACCTCTTGGAGCCACCCCACACTGGGGTCAGGCTCTCAACACAGGAGCCCCTGGGGACACACTCAAGCCACTTGCAGACCACAGTGCCCCCTCCTGGGGACACTAGTGTGTCCCCAGTGTTCAGTGGCTACTTGTGGGTGTTTCCTTGTGAACATGGACAGGTGCCTCTCCAGGACACAGCGCTGGCTCAGAGCAGGCACATGTGTTAATGACAGAGGTCGTCACCGTGTGGTTCAGTGGTCAGTGCTCCCCTGGCGTGTGCAAGGCCCTGGCTTCCATCCCCAGCGCCCAAAGAAAGACAGGCCAGGCATGGTGGCGCACGCTTGTAATCCCAGTACTTGGGAAGCTGAGACAGGAGGGTCACAGGTTCGTGGCCAGCTCAGCTACTTAGGCCCTTTTTCAAAATAAAAAATAGAAGCCAGGCATGGTGGCACATGTCTGTAATCCCAGTACTTTGGAGGCTGAGACAGGAGGATCGCAGGTTCAAGGATAGCCTCAGCAAGTAGTGAGACTGTCATCAACCTAGTGAGCTGTTTCAAAATAAAAATTTAAAAAATCAAAAATAGGGCTGGCGGTGGAGCTCGGGGGTAGAATGCCCCTGGGTTCAATCCCCAGTACTGCAAAAAAAATGAAAGAGACAGGAAGTGTCTGGTGCCTTCAAAGGTGGCTGGGGAAGGCCGGCTTCCGGGCTCACTCAGTGAATTCCGTTCCTGCAGGCTCTGGGCCAGGGGCTGCCCGTGGTGCCTCGCCCACAGGGACATTGTCCACAGCTTTACTAAAGCCAGCAAGAGATGACAAGTGTCAGCCAGGCGCGGTGACACACGTCTGCAATCCCAGGACTCCAGAGGCTAAGACAGGAGGATCACAGGTTCGAGGCCAGCCTCAGCAGCTTAGACCACCGCATCCCTTTGTTTAGGAGCAGGTCACAGCTCTGCCCCAGCTCAAGCCGAGAACTGTGAACACAGTGGACCGGTGTCACCGAGGGTCACCTGAGGGTCTCCAGTCAGACCACACTGGCCAGTGAGCCGCGCAGGCCAGGGCCTCTGGGTGACTCCGTGCCGGGCTCCTGAGCCATCAGGACACTTAGTAGGTGTCCCCAAGTGGACAGAGTGTGTGTCACCCCATTCACAGATGTGGAAAGCGAGCCCCGTGCCCCGCGCGCCCCACCCCTTCCCAGTCCTGATCTGGGGCTTGGCTTCCCCGCGGGGGCGACTGTGCTCTCCCCCCGCGGCCTGGCAGTTCCCTTGTGAGGCTCCCAGAGTGTCCTTACACAGCAGCATCTGGGGGTCTGTGATTTTTTTTTTTTTTTTTTGCGGTACCGGGGATTGAATGCAGGGGCGTTCTACCTCCGCACTACACCCCCGGCCCTATTTTTTATACTTTTTTATTTTTGAAACCGGGTCTCAGGAAGTTGCGGAGGACCTCACTAAGTAGAGAGAGAGAGAGAGACAGGGAGAGAGACAGAGAGCTGAGGCTGGCCGCGAACCCGGATCCTCCGGTCTCCGCCTCCCAAAGTACTGGGATTACAAGCGTGCGCCACCACGCCCGGCTCGGGGTCTGTGATTTGCGCTGACACCCCGAGGTCCCCACCTCCACTGGGAACAGCCCCGCCTGCCCCTCCCCCGGCTGCGCAAAGTGACAGTTCCCCACCAGTTCCCTAGCTGTCATCCTGTCCTCAGAGCTGTCTAGCCTCATCTGGAACCTCCATCAGCTCCCCTGGGGACAGCCCAGCCACTGGAGCACATCAGAGGGACGGGGGACGGGGAGCCCCCGTGGCCAGCGAGCCCCAACCTTGCAGGAGTAGAGGGGCGGCACCTCCCCAGAGCCAGGCTCTCTCCTGCCTCACTGCCGGGTCTCTGGGGCACGTGTCCTACTTGACGGGATTGGGGAGTGGCCTAGGGTTCCTGGCGAGTGACAGAGGGGACCTGGGACCAGATCTGCGAGGTGCTGCCCTGCTTCCTGGGGCCCTGCCGCACCTTCAGGGACTGGCTGCGCCTCACCCATCAGACTGGGGGCCCTTGAATGTTGGACGTGTCTCCCACATCAATCAAGATACCTCTGAAGGCAGGCTCAGGCCTCGTCCATCACACTGAGACCCTGAAAGTCGGCCATCCTCCTGCATTGACTGACTGTGAGCCCAGGAACGCAAGAATGTATTTCATTTCTCTCTCTCTTTCTTTTTTTTGTGCTGGATTGAACCCAGGGGTGTTCTACCTCTGTGCTACAACCCCAGCCCTATTTTATTTTGAAATAGGGTCTTGCTAACTTGCTGAGGGTCTCACTAATTTGCTAAGGCTGTCCTCAAACCTGCGGTCTTCCTTTCTCAACCTCCCAAGTACTGGAATGACAGGTATGTGTCTCCACACTCGGCTTGTGAATTACATACATATATATGTTCTGTTGTTGTTTTAGTGGTGGTACTGGGGATTGAGCTCAAGGGTATTCTACTTCCCAGCTACATGCCCAGCCTTTTTTAAAAAATTTTTTGTTTGCCAGGTGTGGTGGCGCACGCTTATAATCCCAGTACTTGGGAGGTGGAGACCGGAGGATCCGGGTTCGCGGCCAGCCTCAGCTACTTAGTGAGGCCCTCGGCAACTTCGTGAGACCCGGTTTCAAAACAAAGGGTAAAAAATAGGGCCGGGGGTGTAGCTCAGAGGTAAAACGCCCCTGAGTTCAATCCCCGGTACCGCAAAAAAAAAAAAAATTTTTTGTTTATAGCCAGGTGTGGTGGTGCACACTTATAATTCCAGTACTTGGGAGGCTGACACAGGAGAATCGCAGGTTGGCTGCCAGCCTCAGCTACTTAGTAAGGCCCTCTGCAACTGAGACCCTGTTTCAAAATAAAGAATAAAAAATAGAGCTGGGGGTGTAGCTCAGAGTAGAATGCTCAGAGTAGAGTAAAAAAGAAAAAAAATTTTTGTTTTGAGCCAGGCATGGTGGCGTACTCTTGTAATTCCAGTACTTGGGAGGCGGAGACCGGAGGATCTGGGTTCACGGCCAGCCTCAGCTACTTAATGAGGCCCTCTGCAACTTCGTGAGACCCGGTTTCAAAATAAAGAATAAAAAATAGGGCCAGGGGTGTAGCTCAGAGGTAGAACGCCCCTGGGTTCAATCCCCGGTACCGCAAAAAAAAAAAAAAAAAAAAAAAAACG
>PVJS01039412.1:0-18911 GCA_004027185.1 Glis glis
GGAGAGGAGAGGAGAGGAGAGGAGGAGAGGAGAGGAGAGGAGAGAAGAGGTGGAGAAGGGGAGGAAGGGGATGGGGGAAGACAAGAACCTAGCACTCCAATTGTCCAATATTTAAGATTAGGGAAGAGGAGGAGCCAACAAAGATAGATTTTATAACAAAGATAGATGGTATAAAGGTCAAGAAAAGAAAATGCTAGTATAAAGGGAGTATAAAGGAGGAAGAAAGACAGGAAACAAGTAGCTTACCTATTGTTAAGAAGTTCTTGCCAGATGTGGTGGCACACCATTGTAATCCCAGTACTTAGGAGGCTGAGACAGGAGGATTAGATCACAGATTAGCAGCCAGCCTCAGCTACTTAGTGAGGCCCTCTGCAACTTAGTGAGACCCTGTTTCAAAAAAATAAAGAATAAAAAATAGGGCTGGGGGTGTAGCTTGGAGGTAGAATGTCCCTGGGTTCAATCCCCAGTTCTGAAAAAAAAGAGTTCTTAATATGTGGGGAAATAAATAATTTGGGATTTGTTAATATGAATCTGTTGGTGAATTTACAAGTGTCTTATCAGTGGTGTGATAATAAGGAAAGTTGTTTGAGAATGTGATGAAGAAAGAATGGAAAGCAAAGAAGTACAGACCAAAGTGATACACTCTTCTTTTAAATTATGATGGACTTCTGTGAAAAATATGCACAGAAAGGGGTAATAACAAATGAAATATCCTTTAGAATGTTATGAAATAAAATTATCATTATTAAGATAGTATTTAATTGGATGGTTTTGAGATAGTTGGGGACCCCCATGAAAAACCATTCCTTTATATTAAAAGAGTAAAACTCTGAGGGGGGGGTACAATAGTCAGGCCCCCTCTGGAAAGTGCAAATGTACCCCAGGCACCTTAACTCGGGGTAGCTGGCTATTGGGAGCATGGTGTGTGTTTTTCCCTGTGCTCCCTAACTCATGGCTTGTTAGTTATTAAGAGCATAATATGGCCTTCCCCCACCCTGTCACTCACTAACTCTCAGTTTTAATGGCCTCAGAAACCAGGTGTATCAGTACAGCCTGGACTCTCCAAGGACCAGCAACATAAAAAATGAAACTGTTGAGGAGTCACCAAAGCAGCAAATCCCTGGGTCCCTGAAGTTGTTATCACATGATTTCTTTGCACTCCCCACATATATGTTCTCTTTTTTCTTTCCTTTTGTTTTTTCCTTGGTGCTGGGGATTGAACCCAGAAGCATTTACCTGAGCTACAACGGGAGACATTTATTTATTTATTGTTTTGAAACAGGGTCTCACTAGGTTGCTGAGAGTCTCATGAAGTTGCTGAGTCTGGTTTTGAACCTGTGATCTTCCTGTCTCAGCCTCCCAAATACTGGGATTACAGGCATGGGCCACCACCATGCCTGGCTGTATGTGTTCTCTTAATGTTCTCTTAATGGCAGCTCATCCTTATCACGAGGTAGAGATGTTTATACAGGGTGCAGCATTTATATCAGAGATGACTCCAGGATGCCCGACTGACTACCCTTCCCTCAAGATTGAAGTTCTCATCCAAAAAATAAAACAATCCTTTTGCAATGCACCTGAAGTCAGTTAACATTTCAAAACCTCCCCGATCCCTATCACCCTTTCAGACGAATAAAACTAGTTCTTTATTTTGTCCCAAGAGCCAGCTTGACACTCTCCTGGTCACTGTTGTATATCCTCTCCACTCCAGCAAGAAGCCCCAATCAGGAGTCTTACTTCAGTCAGTCACAATTGAGCCTTTGTCTGCTTCTTCTGATAGAGAACACACACACACACACAAAAAAAAAAAAAAAAAAAAAAACCCACCAATCTGGTAACGATTTTATGAGGGGAATTGGAATTTGTTCATAATTACTTTTTTAAAATTTTTGCGGTACTGGGGATTGAACCCATGGACATTCTATCTCTGAGCTACACCCCCAGCCCTATTTTTTTATTCTTTATTTTGAAACAGGGTCTCACTAAGTTGCGGAGGGCCTCACTAAGTAGCTGAGGCTGGCCACGAACCTGGATCCTCCTGTCTCAGTCTCCCAAGTACTGGGATTACAAGCGTGCGCCACCACGCCCTGCTCATAATTACTTTTTGCCTTTTAGTGGTGGATCCTACTAGTTTGTGGGCCATTTGTCACAAATGTGGTTATTGAAGATCAGGCTGTACAAGAAGTAAGGAATACAAAAAGAAAAAGAAAACTCCCATGTAGAAAATATCTTTGGTATAGGAAACATGTCAAATAGGGTCAATGACATTTGAAACTCTGAGGCATATAATATCAAGCCTTTCCCTTCACATGTAAAAATTAGTAAGATTGACTTTGTTCATTAATGTTATCAAGAGTGAATTTTCTTTTGGTGGTATGACAACTATTGGGCTTACTTACCTTTAGATTTATTTATTTTTCTTTTTCTCTGCCTGGTATCAGAGCTAACCTCTGCAGAACTAACCTCTCCAATTTTAAGTTCTTTTAGTCTTGACCAATGAAAATCATGGACAAAAACTGGAAGGAGGGAGGGAAGACATAGTAGCATATCCCTGCCCCACCACCTTCTTTGTTGGGCTGTGACCAGTAGTGACTGTATCTCCTCCACTGCTTTGGGCTCTGATTATGTCGGCCTCTCCTGGGAGGTCCCAGGATCAGGTAACACGGCTGTAAACCTTGACATTCTAGCTTAAGGGTGGTAACCTTAGGTTCTTGGTTTTTCATTGACTCATTATAAATTCAATGAATTTCATTCCTTCTGTTCAAAGTATTTAGTCCGCCTTCTTTTTCTTTTTTCCTGTTTATGCTTATTGATAAGTTGCATAACTGATTCTTGCTTGGTGTGATGTGAAGGCAGAGGCTGGCTGGAGCAGACAGCAGGTTCACCTTAGAACAGATAATAGTATTCATGCAGTACTGTTTTAAGGAGCCAATGTTTAGAAGAACAGTTTTTACTACAGTTTCAAAATAACTGAGTTATTGAATATAGTGGGATCAGAAATTATAAACTCTCATTGATTTGTAAGACAATTCTTTCTTTTATAGCTACAAATTGTGTTATGATGCTTTAGAGGTGAGAGGTCTAACAAAGCTTTAGCACTAGTGTTTTACATTGACTAGATAACAAAACTGTTATCCTTTTCTGATTTCCCATCCTTGAAAAACAAAACAAAGCAAAACAAAACAAAAGCAAACTTCTGTAATGTTTCCATTCACCATTTAATTCATTTAATTTATGTTTTGGGTTTGTTTGTTTGTTTTCCTCATAGTTCTCTCCAAACATACAAAACTTAACTACCTTGAGAATTTTCCTTTTCCAGTGACTTTTCTTTTAATCTGGATCATATTTATTGCAGTACTACAGCAGCCAATGTTTGCTCCATATTTATGGCTAACTCAACTTTATCCTTCTGTTATAATTAGTAGTAAAATAATGAAATGGATGTTCCAATTTCTACACCTCAGGTGTTCACTCTCATGTTGAGCAGCATAGCTGAAAAAAAAAATTAAATGGGGATATATTCTTCTATTGCTTGCAAATTTAAAGAATTTTTTATGTTGTTTTTAAATGTGGCTCTTAAGCAAACATTATAGTATTTATTGAATGCAAATTGAATACTGAATAATCTCTTCCAGGGGCAAAATTCAAACCGCTTATTAGGTATTTCAGAGAAATAAATTTCAGCCTAACATAAGACAGAATGAACAGTCTCTAGAGGTAGTGAGTTTTGCAATCCTGAATGATGGGTGAGATCAGTAGGATGACTGCTTGGCATATGTAGTGTAGAGAAGAATTAACTATCAGGAAGAGAGCAATAGAACATTATGATTAAGACTATGGGAGGAGGTGAGAGGGCAGGTTAAGACATTGAGCAACCATGGGACCTTGATCTAAATAATGACCTTGAGCTAAATTCTTCAACTGTAAAATGAGGAGAATGACCTTGGGAGATGTTGTAAGGATTAAATAAAATTCAATGAGAGACAATATGTTAAATAATTATCATTTGACTATCACATAGTTAACTTTGAAAAGGGAATAGATGTTTTTTATTACCCGATTATTATTAGTTGGTCAAACTGTTCAATTTTATAGATCCTTCTAATTATGAAAGTCTGTGAATACATAATTTTATTAGAACAGCAACTTCCTCAAGACTCAAAGTCATAATATAAGACTTGACAAAAGTGAATGCAGAAGTTGTTTATCCATTATAAATAGACTTATAAGAAATGTTAACGTTACCCTCTGAGATATGTTTAAAGTGCAACTCTATTATCTATATTCTATACATATATCTATCTAGACTTAATTCTACTTAGGTGGAGCATAAATATCCCTTACATAAGTTTTATAAATTAACATGCAAAACCAAGGGTGAGAAATAAAATCTTTTTTCATGATTTTATTCTACAGAGTTTATCAAATAAGCTTTAGAAATTTGGGAGTATAAGGGAAATTCACTTTTCCATAGAATAATATCAAAAGACAGATAAGACAAGTTAGTAAAGTTAACACTATTTAATGTACTTAAGTTTAAGGCTATGCATTAAGAATTTAACAAACACTACAGTATGGTTCTTATAACCACACTATGAAATATATATCATTCTCATTTATAGATGAAAAAATCTCTATTTGAGACAGATAAGCAAGTTACCCAATGTCAAAAAATTTAATAAATGAATGGGAACCCATTGAGCCTTTAAAGGGTGGGTTTGTATTTAATCCCTTCATAGTTCTATACAAAGGAGTTGTTCTAAATTTGTAGTGTCTGTATTTTATAAATAAGAGATTAATTCAAGGAGTTGAATAGTCATGATCTTTTTACTACTATTTTGCAATTTAGGAGTTGGTGCTGTTTTTGACTTTCAGATTGAATCTTCTAGATAACCACATAGAAATCTGAAGTAAACAGTGAAATGAGTGGCTTAGGGTTGACATTGGTCTCTAGCCCCACCCCCTCCTCCTACTGGGCCCTGTTCACTTTCTTTTGTGTATGCTTTGGACCAGCTAACAGGGGAAGTGTCTTGAAAGGCACAGGAATTCCAACCCCAATACAAGCACTCCTGCAAATAGTCTCTTTATTTTTAAAATATAAACTTTTAATTTCAAAACAGTTCTAGAGTTACAGAAAAGTTACAAATATAATACAAAGAAATCCCACATATCCCAGACCCCCTTTCTCTTACTATTTACATCTTACATTGGTATGATGTCATTGTTACAACTAGAAAACCAATAGTAATACATTGCCATTAACTAAAATCTGTACTTTATTTGGATTTCTTCAGTTTTTGCCCAATGCCTTCTTATTGTGTTTCAGAATCCCATCCAAGACACTATCTTACATTTAGTTCTAATGCCTCTAAATTGTAATACTTTCTCATACTTTCTTTGTATTTCATGACCAGAGGGTTTTGAGAAACACTAGACAAGAATTTTATAGAAGTTTCCTGGATTGGGTTTTTTTCTCATGCTTTTTTCTCAGTAGTCTGAGTTATGAGTCATAGGGAGGACCAGCGAGGTGAAGTGCCATTCCTTTCACATCACTTTAGGGACTCATGCTGTCAATACTACTGTCATAGTGGATGCTGAGCATGATCTCCTGGCTAAGGTAGTGTTTGCAAAGTTTCTCCATGATGAAATTACTATTTTCCCCCTTTCTGTAATGTACTCATTGAAAGAGAGGCACTCTGTGTATCTCATACTTAAAGGACTCTTGTACATGAAAGATCTATATATCTCTCCCATTCATTACCTTTTGAGCCTTAATACCCAAACTTCATAAATGATACATATTTTAAAGACAATTATTTGGCTTACAAGTATATGGAAAAATTGAACCCCCAAACTCTTCCAACATTTTAAACAAAAGGATGCATAGGAAGTTGCAAGTTGCATTGCCAATGAAATTGGCAGACTGTCATAATCACTTGGACACGCTATGAAAAGTGCTAAGGCTCTACAGCATCACATTTGGTGTGAACTAGTCTTTGTTAGTATGCTCTTTGCTGGAATACATTTTTGTGATGTCTTGAATGTTTAGCTCTTGATTTGGAATGGATTTGTGCAAAGAGTTCCAAATATTTGGAAAATCATTGGGCAAAATAAAGGAAAATAAAGTAAAATGAATGAGAAAAGCCATTATAATAGAAGAAAAGATATCAGCATAAAAACAATAGTTTGCTAACAACCATTTTATTCACTTGGAAATTAGTAAGTGATTGTTTTAAGAATTTTGTGAGATAATATGACAAATTATTGGCATATATAGATATTTTATGTAATATTTTTTATTAAAGATTGCTTTGGGAAATTGTGATTTACATAAAGTTTAGAGTCATGGAAAACGTCAAAAACAGATTGATAAACTTACTTCTTGTCAGCATATAGTTACAGAAAGTTTGATTTTGAGGAATAGATTACTAAAGTAAGTGGTACATACACTGAGTACAATATCAGCCTCTACAAGTCTTCCAAACGAAAGTATATAGCCATGCAAAAAAGCATACTCTGGTAAATATTTCCAAAGTTGTCTGATGAAGGGAAACACTTGTGACCCCTGTTATAAATACTGATCACCCACCCTGGAGAAGTTGATTCTTACATTTTTCTGTGAGACAGGGTTGTCCAAGTAAGTATTATTTTTTTGGCAAGTTTAGGAAGTTTCTGTAATTATCTCCAAACTGCCTCCAAGGCTGGGTGAAGGGACAATAGAAAGATGAAATTCCAAAATATGCACACTAATATTCTTTTAATTTACATTTAGATTTTTAGTAATTTCACATGAATCTAGTTTTGCTCAATTACATTTGCTAGAAAAATAAGCATGGCATTAAAGTCTTGCATTGTATGATTTAGTCTACTAATGTGTTCAGTTCTCCAAGATCTGCAATACCTGATTTCTGTGTTTTGTTCTCTGGCTGCTTTCCTTGACCTGAATACCCTTTTCTGTATCTTGACCAAAAAAAAAAAATTCTTCTACCATTCAGCTTCCATCTCAGGCATTCTTTTTTTCTCTGCAGTCTTCTAATCCCCCCTTCCAAAGTAAGTTTGATGAGTCTATTAACAATGTTCCAACTGTGTAAATATTTTATCACTGTACCGATAAATAAGCATGCACTTAAGTGTCATGCTTATATTCCACTTTATGGCATGCCTGATTATAGAAGAAGATGGAGTCTTATTTATTTTATATCCTTAGTGTCCTAAGCTTTCTGGAATAAAACAGTTGTGCAGTACATATTTATTTAATAAATGAACCATAACTATAATTCTAATGGAATTTTAACATTCAGGTTTATTTAGATATTTTTAATTACAAATTTTACCCAGATCTCTATAACTAGTGTTTCAGCAATTGTTTTAACAATTTGATCCCTCATAATATATATAAATAACTGCACAGTTACTTTTTTACAATACACACTCACATAGAACACATAGAAGTAGTTAAATAATTATCGCATTTTTGTTTCTAGTCATTTATGACTTACATTATCAAACCAGGAGAAAAAATTTCCCTAGACCTCCAAAATGACTTCTCTAAACGGTGGAGTAAAACGATTGATGTATGCTGTGGCATTTGAACCTGTGTAGCTAGTATTGCTGCAAATGTTATTCATAGTCATATAAATATCTAATCCTTGGGCATCTTGCTGAGCTATTTGCCTCAGTGATTTACTTCACTAGTGAAGTACAAATTGATTTTGAGTCATATTAAAGATATTTCTGTTAAAATGTAGATTTCAGTTCTCCCAATGTCATCTGATCCTCATATTTTAGTACTTATTGAAAAGAAATGTCCAAAGAAGATTCTGCTGAGCCGCCCATTATTTTCTGTGCCTATTAAATCTGTGTCTTGCTGCTATTGTATTCCTAAACAAATACACAATCTATTTGCTCACTTTTAATTTAACAATTGAACACATTGTCAATTATTCCTTAGTGTTTTCATAAAATGCCTAAAATAAACATAGCCTAGGATGAGAATACCATTGATTTATGTAATTTCATAGTAATGGTTTTCATATTATTCTACGTGCTCAAATTAATACCTTACAAGTGTTCTATTGGCTACTTTAAATGCTCTTGCACATTGAGCAGCTTTCTCATTGAACTATCCATAATGACTTCTAAATGCTTTCCCTAAGAGGTTCAAGCTAATTCAGAACCCATCAGTGTGCATGGAAAGTTTAAATTATGTTTCCCAATATGCATTACCTTGCACTTATCTGCATTAAATTTAATCTATCATCATATTGCCCAATCACCCAGTTTAATTAGATCCTTCTGGATTTCCTCATAATCTTGCATGTTTTTCACTAACCTAAATAATTTCGGAGATCAGCAGAAATTTAACACCTCACTATCTACTACATTCTCCAGATCACTAATGTAGTTTAACAGCCCTCAGCCTGCTACTAGCATTCTGAGCACCTTGCTATAGCTGCTTCCCCTGGAGAAATAACGCACACTTCATTTCAAACAGCTCAATCCATATTTATCTATAAGAAAGCCTACCCTTAAAATTCTACAGCTTTATGTGAGACTTCAACACATTTGTGGGGAATTTCAAATTTATATTTAAAAATATTTCCACGTGTATATTTTGAAAGTTTAAACATTTTGGAATAGTGGATGAGCGCTATGTTCGGAGAAGTTTCAGAATTAAATGAAGAATGAATATGTTGTAAAATTTCTTACAAATATAAGAATTTTATGTGCTTATGTGACTGAAGAAAAAGAAGGAAGAGATGAAGATATCATGTGTACCTTGTAGGAGTTGCTACCATATACTCAGCATTTCATGCTGTACAAACTCAAACACAGAACAACTTTATTATCAGGTGATTAGGGAACTGAAGTTCAGATAAGCTGATTCATGTGCTACAAAGATAACAGTTAAATCTTTGCCATTAGGCCATACAGGGCCCAGAGTCATTTATAATAGTCATTAAATATTTCTGATATCCTCTCTTATTTTCTTTAACTCTTTCAGATCCCATTTGTTTGCTCCCACAAATAAGAGTCATGGACATCTTTGTTCATGAATCTTTGTTCACATCACCTTAGAAAAATTATGTTTGTGGGAATTGCTGGTTAAGAGCGTGAACATTTTAAATTTTTTTTAAATATAATGCCAAATTGCTTCCCAGAAAGGTTGTAGCAACTTATGTTCTTGCCAGCAGTATATGAGCAGTGCTGTTTACATTTGCCTTGGGATGGGTTAGTTTTAGTAATTAATAGTATCACATTTTTATAGCACTTTGGGGGAAATTTTACTGCCTTATCTCTGTGTCACTGTCATGATTACATTTTTTAAATTATTATAAGGGAAGTATTGAATCTGGTGTTTCTAATTCAAAACAGTAGAGAGTTTCTTTGGGTCTTTCATAGATCGGACAAAGGAGAAAGAGTAGAATAGAAGCCAAAATATCAGATTAGATAGAAAGGTATACCTAAAAATGGTATTATTCTGAGTGATGTTATTTTAAGTTTCTCTCCTGTTTTCCCATCATCCTTCTGTTTAACTAAACAAAATCCATGTGAGAGATACTATCAAAGTAGATCGTGTTTTTGTTTTGTTTTGTTTTGTTTTGTTTTGTTTTTTGTGGTACCAGGGATTGAACCCAGGGGCATTTTACCTCCGAGCTATACCCCCAGCCCTATTTTTTATACTTTTTTCTTTTTTTGCGGTACCAGGGATTGAACCCAGGGGGGTTATACCTCCGAGCTATACCCCCAGCCCTATTTTTTATACTTTATTTTGAAACCGGGTCTCACGAAGTTGCAGAGGGCCTCACTAAGTAGCTGAGGCTGGCCACGAACCTGGATCCTCAGGTCTCTGCCTCCCAAGTACTGGGATTACAAGCGTGTGCCACCACACCCGGTGTATATTGTGTTTTTGATTAGACCAGGTTGGCTTTTTCCATCAATGCAGGAGGAGTCGAAAAAGGAGTCTTGGCTAAAAATATATGCCCAGGGCACAGGTCTGGTAGTACTGTGCATGTCATAGTAGGTTATCTTAAAAAGCTCTTTCTAGAATCCTCCTCATATTTATTTTAATGACCTTTCCAATAAGATCCTGTTTAACTCTCTCTCTCTCTCTCTCTCTCTCTCTCTCTAATTTCAAAACAGGGTCTTGCTAAGTTGCACCTGAAGCTCAAGAATTTAATTTTAATAAGCTGTACTTCTCAGATTCAATGTGCATACAACTCTCCTGGCAATCTTGTTAAACATAGATTATGACTCAGTATTTCTGGAGTGAGGTCAGAGATTAAGCAGTTTCATTAGATTCCCAGATGAGGCTGATGTTCCTGGGTGGACTTACACTTTCAACAGCAAAACCTAGGAGTTTGAGAACCACAGTTTTAAGCTGTTTTCAATTTGAATTACATTATGTGTGATTAGCCAGTCAGGAGAAATTGAGCTAAGAACAGGGGATCCTGTTAGTTAAAGCTGAATGAATATGCCAATATCAAGAAACTCCTAGATCACAGAACTCTATGAAGTCATCCAAACATGGGGAAAATTTGCATAACTAAGGGACAAGAGAAGTTTCAAAAATTTGTCCAGTTTTACAATCCAGGTTAGGCCTTTAATCCATAAAACTCAAGGTAATTTTCCTATATACTCTTCACACTCTGCTTCAAATGTTACCTCATATCTTGTTCTCCCTGCCTCCCTAATATATTTCTTCTTGAGGTAGGCATTCCTCAATGTGTTTTTGTTTGTTGTGCTTTGTTTTTGTTTTGTTTTATGTGTGTGTGTGTGTGTGTGTGTGTGTGTGTGAATGTGTTTGGGGGGGTCATTTGTTTAGCTTGTTGGAGTAAAATCCTCAGTTTTTCACAAGAGATTGGTAATCTTACCTAAGAGCTTACTGATTAACAAGTCACATCATTGCATGGTTAAAAATTTGATGAGCTATGTTCCTTAAATGAAATGTGATCTTGAATTTATTGCAATTCAATTTTTGGAAGTTGGCTGAGAGAGAAAAACAGTATCTCTGGAAAAAGCTTTGGAGGATAAGGTATCTATCAATTCTCCTAAGTGAGAATGACCTCAGTGTTTTCTAAGGAACTCTGTTCTCTGAAACTCTATGAATAAAATGATCTTTTGAATAGGCACGTGTAGGAAATCTGCAGGCATAGCACAGCTTCTCTGGAAGATCTGTAAGAACATATGCACACTAAAGGCATTCAGAAGTTAGCAACCAGCAAAATGAAGAAACTCTTTTTAAATGCTATAAATATTGTTCCAGACATTTAGAAATCTACTATGCTATTAAGTCAGATAATCAGAAATCTGGTCATTTGTTGTAAGTCATATCAGGTACCTGCTAACATTTACTGAACACCCACTATTAACGAGGCCCTTTCTAAGCACTTCATTGTGTTTTCTCATTTTCTTTTTATTTACTTGTATCTATAAAATTAAAAGGAGGATATAGTTCTATTCTCAATATTATAGGAAAGGAAACTACTATAAATATTAATCAATTTGTGCAGGGATACACAGTTGGGAATCCAGGTTGTCAAAATTCAGATCTTGTGAAATCAAATGCACTAGTATCATGAATACTTACTTGCTTGTTGTTTAGTTGGATGCCATCAGACTATTTTATGTTGTTGCATTTTTAAAATGGTCTAGAAATACTCATGGTATGTTCATTAAATTACCTCATGTCTCTCTACTCATTGCCCAGGAGGGTTCTTTGAACAAAATTAACTTTGGTTTCAGTAACAGGAAAAATTATGTTTTTCCTGAATAATCATTTTTATTTTTATCCTATGAAAACTCCGATGTAGGACATTGATTGAGTTTCCATTTTCCATGTCGGCGCAGAAGGATCAGAGCTAACAAGCAAGCAGTAGTGCATATGCTGTTCTAAGAATACTCCTGGAATCCCCAGTCTTTTCCCACTGCCAGTGCAATGGTGAATAGAAATGGACTGCCTCCACTTGCATAAAACTGTAGTCACCAAACTACAGCTATCGGAAGAGAAGCTGGCCGA
The DNA here is from genome assembly GCA_004027185.1 of Glis glis. NCBI lineage: Eukaryota > Metazoa > Chordata > Mammalia > Rodentia > Gliridae > Glis > Glis glis. Next base: position 12,020 of record PVJS01039412.1, read on the forward strand.
GTCTTTTAAATTTGTAGATGTTAAAGTTTGGGGAATTGTGTATAAATTTTCACCTGAGTGCTTTATTTCATAACAGTAAAATTGATTTTTTAAATTTTATTTTAGAGAAATGAAGGACAGCAATATCTGAAAATCCAAGTCTTTGGGGGTATCTTTTTACTAAGCAAGTATTGTTTGCTCTGTCAAGCAAGCAATGTGGTATGTTTTGTCAAAACTCAAGTGAAGCAGTTTATATGCTGTCAAAAGATTTTAAAGTTTCTAGGGGTATATAATCAATTAAATCAACAGTTATGCACAGTAAAGAACAAGGTGAAAAAATACAGTATCTTAGTTGACACCATGATTCATTTCAAATATTGCTGCTTTTGTTCAGAAACAAACAACAAACCTGAGTAAGCTTCTTGGGGTCAGTGATGAGACATAATATATCAAAAGAGAAAATCAACAGCTTGACAGTATATGAAATAACATATGAATTAGGAAGAAGAGAGAAGTGAAGAGATAAGAAAAATGAGAAATATAGCTAGACTTTATTAAGTATGGAGAAAAACTAAAAGAACTGTAAGGAAATCAGCAACAATGATATATCTTGTTTCTTTTTCTTCTCTATATCTGATTTATTGAGGAAACCAAACATAAATGATTGCTTCAAGTTTATTATTTTTTATTTTAAATGGAGAATATTCCTTGAAAATGTGTAATGACTGCAGCCTGGAGACTTCTGGTCTTTTTTTTTTTTTTGGTGGTGGTACTAGTGATTATCCCCTTGAGCTACACCTATACTCTTAGCCCTTTTTTATTTTTTATTTTGAAACAAGTTCTTGCTGACTGGGCTGAGTCTCACTAAGTTGCTGAGGCTGGTTTCTAACCTGTGATTCTCCTGTCTCAGCCTACCAAGTACTGGGATTACAGACATGCACACCAGGCCCAGATTGGTCTAACTTTAATAATCAAATATTTGCAGTGGTGATTCAAACACATTGTTACATTTAACATATAGGAGAAAACCTACAAAAAAAGATATTTGTACAGAATCACATTAAATTCAACTTTTTATACTAGACTGGTTTTTGATTCACAGAAAAATTGTAAAACCTTATAGCCCCCATATCTCTCAAACCAGGTTCCATATTACTAATATTAATATCATTATGATACATTTGTTATAAATAATGAAATGTCAACTTATTATTTTTATTGGTGTGTTATAATTATACATAATAGTGGGATTTGCTGGTATATGCTTGTGCATACATATAACATAGTTTGGTCAATTTCATTCCTCATTACCTCCCCTTTACCTGCGATCCTTCCTCCGTGTAGTACCCTTCCTCTACTGGTCTTGCTTCTATTTTCTTAAAGTCCTCCTCTCCTTTATTTTGTCTCCCTTGCTTCTACATATGAGAGGATACATATGATTTTTGACTTTCTGAGACTAGCCTATTTTGCTTAATATAACGTTCTCTAGTTCCATCCATTTTCCTGAAAATGACATACTTTTGTTGTTCTTTATGGCTGAATAAAACTACATTGCATATACTTACCACCTTTTATTTGTCCTTTCATCTTTTGAGAGACACCTAGGCTAGTTCCATAGTTTGGTTATTATGAATTGCACTGCTATAAACATGGGTATATATGTATCACAATAGTATGCTGACTTTATTCTTTGGGGAAAATACTAAAGAATGGTATAGCTGGGTCATATGGAGTTTATATTCTTAGGCTTTTGAGGAATCTCCAAACTGATCTCCATAGTGGTTGTGCTAATTTACAATCTCACCAACAGTGTATAAGTGTTCTTTTTCCCCACATGTTTAATAGCATTTATTTTTATTTGTATTCTTGATTATTGCTATCCTAACTGAAGTGAGAATAAATCTGTGTAGTTTTTATTTGTATCTTTCTGATTGCTAAAGTTGTTGAACATTTTTTCATTATTCATTTTTCATTTGTATTTGTCCTTTTGAGAAGTGTCTCATAAATTTATTTGCCCATTTATTGAATGAGTTAATTTTTTGGTGGTGTGTTAAGTTTTTTAAATTCTTTATATCTTCTGGATATTAATCCTCTGCCAGAAGAGTAGCTAGTAATTTTTTCCCATTCTGTAAGCTCTTTCTTCATGTTTTTAATTATTTCTTTTGCTGTACAGAAGCTTTTTAATTTGATGCCATCCCATTTGTTAATGCTTGGAATTATTTCCTGGGATTTAGGAATCCTGTGGAAGTTGTTGACTGCACCTGTATGTTGTAGTGCTGGCCCTACGTTGTCTTGTAGAAGTTGCAAAGTTTCTAGTCTAATCCCTAGGTCTTTGATCCATCCATTTTATGTTGACTTTTTTTGCAGAGTACCCTCCTAAAGATCATAACTCTCTGTAACAGCTCCCAAAGATATTAGAATGGATAAAATGCCTCATAAAGAATTCAGAAGAAATTTTTTAAACCTCAATGAGCTATAAAAGAATACAGATATACAGTTAAGTGAAATTAGAAAGAAAATGCAGGTGAATGAGAAGTTTATCCAAGAGACAGATTTTTAAAAAAGAACCAAACCTAGATCTTAGAAACAAAGATTTCAATAGTCAAATAAAAATTCATTTGAAACCCTCAACAACATGCTGTCTCAAGCGTAAGAAAGAATGTTGGAACTTGAAGACCGGTTTTTTGAAATGTCACATTCAGACAAAAAGAAGAAAAATCAAAAAGAATAAAGAAAATATTTAATATCTTTGAAATACTATTAAGCAGTCAAGCATTTACATCACTGACATTTCTAAAGGAGAGTAAATAAATGCTAAGGGCACAGGAAACCTAATCAATGAAATAATATCAGAAGATGTCCTTAATCTTGGTAAGAATATGGACACCCAGTTATAAGAGGCTTATAGAACCCCAAGCAGACATTACCAGAAAATTTCCTCACTATGACATATTATATTAATGATGTCAAAAGTACAGAACAAAAATTAAATATCTAAAAGAGAAGAACACTGCATCATTTTTAAGGGCAACCTCATTAGTATAAGAGCAGATTTCTCAGCAGAAACCCAAAGTCCAGGAGGGCATAAAAAGCATATTTCAAAACCTGATAGAAAATATATCCAAATACAATTTTTATAATCAGCAAGGCTATTCTTCAGAAATTAAGGAGAAATAAAGACCTTTTTAGATAGAAAAAAACTAACGGAATTTATAGCTCTAGACCAGCCTGACAAATGATGCATAGGGGACTCCTACATGCAAAAGTGGAAGAAAAATATTCCAAGTAAGTGGAATCCTAAAGTGAGCAGGAGTAACTATACTTATAATCTGATAAAACAGACTCTAAACAACAGTAGAAAATACAAAGATTGGGCTGTGATGTAGTTCAGTGAGAAGGCATTTACCCTACATGGGCAACACCCTGGCTTCAATCATCACTACCCAAAACATAAGGCAAAAAAAGACATCTCCACCAAATAAAAAAAAAGAAACAAATAAAAGACTAAGGTCACTATTTAATGATTAAGTGATCAATTCATCAAGATGGTATAATAATTATAAATCTGTATACACCTAATGTTGGAGCATACAGAAGAGATACTTGCATGCCCATATTTGTTACAATATCATTCACATCAGCTATGATATGGAATCAGCTATGGTGCTCATAGGATGAGGAAGGGTGCTGTTGCAGGAAAGGACAATATAAAAGTGTGGAAGTACAGATGGAAATTGTCAATGCATGTGGTAGCAAATATGGAAATATCACAATGAATCCCACCAATATGTGCAATTAATATGTGTTGATGAAAAAAAAATAAAAAGTTATGTAATGTAATAAAAATTATCATCATAATCTGGATTTCAAGTCCACATGAATTGTGTTTTCAAAAGGTATGGAAGGCTGAAGAAAAAAACATGATTCAGATCATCTGTTTTATAAAAATGGAAACCTATGGTAACATTTCACAAACAATTTTAGAAAAATTGAAACCAAAGAACTGATATTATGATATGATAAATTTAGTATTAAGTTCTGGTAAAGATTTTTTTTAACTTGTACATATTATTGATAATTGTTATTACCATAACATTTCTGTGAATGGTACTATGTGTCAGATCATTGTATGAGCTTTATATAATATATATATATAATTATATATAATTTTTATATAATTTATATATTATTATAATATATAAAGCTATACATAAAGCTATATATAAAAGACATATATATATATTATATATATATACATATATATCCTGCTTCTCACAACAATCAAGTAGAATAGAGATTATTTTCACTTTCAACATGAAGAAACTAAGTCTGAAATTTACATAACCAGGGTGGGTAGCATTGTGGTTTGGCCCAAATTAATTCTTCCTTTAGTCCAGACTGGGTTCTGATTCATTTAAAACTTATTAGTATAATCAGACCCATTTTGCAACAGTGACTGATTCAAGTGACCCTCCTCATCCAAACGAGTCAGCTCCTTTCACCTTGGCCACAGTAAATGATGGTCCAATTGGTGTGAAATTTGAGTTACTTTTCCACTACTGTTGGAACAGACACTTTCCATCACTCTCTACGTAGGAGGAAACATGAATACTTGATTGCTCCTGGAAACCATTTGGTGGCCATGAGAAAAGTGACTGGAGGATGGGACGAAAGCCTGGAGGGAGACAGAGCTGAGAGGACTTGGGTAAACCAGAAGCCAGGGCCAGGATGGAGGATGCTTGAAGTTTGACCTACCTTTGGACCCTTTAGTTGCAGTACAGTATTGAATAAACCAGTTTAAATTGCTTTAAACCTTTTTGCTCAGAGCAGAACAATTTTAGAATGATTCAATTACTAACTGGTCCAGCCAGGATTCTGCCTGAAGCTAAAGCTTTCTACAAAAGTCACACCAATAAAATAATTTTTAAACATAGGAAAATAAAAGAAGATTTAAAAATCACAAAACATTAACAAGATGAGAAAAATAAAAACATTATTTATAACTATTTTATAATTCTACACCTGATATATTTATTTGTATATTTGTGATACATATTATTTGTGTAGTCTGTGACTTGTACATGTTCCTTACGGAGTTGCAGAGTCAGATTGACTTGATGGAAGAGCTCATAGCTCTGAAGCAGACTATATGGCTTTGGATCCTGGCCCTGTTTCTTTCTTGTGACTTTGGAAAAAAAAATATTTAATATATCTGAGCCTTAGTTTTGTCATTCTTCATATAAGAAATGAAATGGTATCATAGAAGGGATATGGTAAAGATCAAAAGACTTAATACATGCAAAATGCTTTAAACAGTATCTGCAACATAGTAAGAGCTCAATAAATATTATTTATTCATATTAATAATCTGGATTTGTAAATTGCATTACTTTAAGATAATTTCAGATTGAATTAAAAAATAATAAAATCCCTGATGCTTATGAGAAACAAAAATAGATAACTATTTTCCATATGACTGTATTAATTACATTTCCACCCCCAGTGTACAAGGGTTACCTTTGTTTCACACTTCAACAACACTGGTTATCTTATATATTTTATAATTCATACTTTAACAGATATGAGGCAATATGTGATTGTGGATTTAATTTGCATTCTCTAGTGACTAGTGATGTCGGGCACTCTTTCATAGACCTGTCGGCCATTTGTATGTCCCCTTTTCAGAAATGTCTCTTCAGGTTATTTCTTGTCTTGATATTGAATTGTTTGAATGCCTTACCTAATCAGGAATTAGCTAATTGGATATATGGTTTCCAAATATTTTCTCCCACTTTGTAGGTCATCTTTTCTGTCTGATTGTTTCCTTAGCTCTGCAAAGTTTTTTTTTTTTTTTTTTTGCGGTACCAGGGATTGAACCCAGGGGCGTTCTACCTCCGAGCTACAACCCCAGCCCTATTTTTTATTCTTATTTTGAAACAGGGTCTCACTAAGTTTTGGAGGGCCTCACTAAGTAGCTGAGGCTGGCCACGAACCTGTGATCCTCTGTTCTCAGCCTCCCAAGTACTGGGATTACAAGCATGCGCCACCACGACCAGCTTGCAAAAGTTTTTAAGTTGGATGCAATACCAGTCAGCTATTTTTTGCTTTTGTTGCCTGTTTTGGAGTCACATAAAATAAAATCTTTTTGTCCAGACCAATGTCAAGAAGATTTTATCCAATTTTTTTCTTCTAGTAGTTTTAAGTCTTTAATCTATTGTGAAATGATTTTCCATGTGGTGTGAAATAAGGGTCAAAATTTATTTCTTTGCATGTCAATATCCAGTTTTCTCAGCACATTTTATTAGTCTGTACTTTCTTCACTGTGTGTTTTTGGCACTGTTTTTGAAAATTAATTGACCATAAATAAGTGGATTTATTTCTGGGCTTTTTATTCTTTATCTTGGTTGATGTGTCTGTTTTTATGTTAGTAACATGCTGCTTTGATGACCACAGTTTTGTTGTGTATTGTAAAATCAGGTAATGTGCTTCGACTCTTTCATAGTTCTATATGAATTTTAGAATTTTTTATTTCTATAAAAATGTATTTGGCATTCTGAATGATATTGCATTGGATCTGTAGTTTCTTTGAGCATATGAACATTTTTACAATATTGATTCTTCTGATACATAAACCTAGGATATCTTTCCGTTTATTTCTGTCATCTCAATTTCTTTTTTTTTTTTTTTTTTTGCGGTACCGGGGATTGAACCCAAGGGCGTTCTACCTCCGCGCTACACCCCTGGCCCTATTTTTTATACTTTATTTTGAAACCGGGTCTCACGAAGTTGCGGAGGGCCTCACTAGGTAGAGAGAGAGAGAGAGACAGGGAGAGAGAGAGAGAGAATTGAGGCTGGCCACGAACCCGGATCCTCCGGTCTCCGCCTCCCAAAGTACTGGGATTACAAGCGTGCG
>PVJS01039413.1:0-18915 GCA_004027185.1 Glis glis
TCCTCCTCCTCCTCCTCTTCCTTGCTCTCTCTCTCTCTCTCTCTCTCATGTGTGTGTAGTACTGGGGATTGGACCCAGGGGCATTCTACCTCTGATCTACACCACCAGCCCTATTTTATTTTTTATTTGGAAACAGGGTTTCACTAAGTTGCTGAGGGCCTTGATAAGTTGCTGAGGCTGGCCTTGAACCTGAAATTCACCACACCCAGTTCTATTAATTCTTTTAGTCTGTAGCTGAAGTATAGATTTTTTTAAAAGTAGGTCTGACCATGTCTTTTTAAAAATTTGTTAGAGACTTCCTATTGTGTTCATGGTAAAGTTCAAACTTCTTAATAAGGCTGATATGCACTGAATGATTAGACCCTGCTTTTCTCTCTCATATCAAACTCTATACTCCAGACTGGTGCTGGATTCTGCCTTAGCTCTGAAACGTTGCAAAAGGTGGACAGGGTATATTCCTGCTGTCGGAAGAGATCTCCTCCTCCCTGTCCATGTAGCGACCTCTTACCATTTTTCCTCACCCCCCTTCAAGAACTGGGCTATGTGCTTTGTTGAAACACCTTCTCCAAACACACCTATCAGTTTGTATCTCTGTGAAGGTAAAGGCAGTATCTAACTTGTTTACCACTGTATCAATAGGACCAAATACAATATCTGGTACATAGGAGGGATTTAGCAATGGTTTCTTGATCAATTGAATCTTGTTTAAGTGCAATGATCAGGGAGTGTGGTGCCAAGGAAAGCATGCTGTGTTGTTTCTGAACATTTTGCATTACCAATACATCTAGTATTTAGAATGAATCCTATATTTTCACAACTATTAGTTTTTTTAACATGGAAACATATTCCTAGGTTTTAAAACCATGCTTGGCATGTTGTAAATGCTTAGAAAATGTGAAATTGATGTTGCATATGTTATTACAGCAGTATTTTAAAATATACTCTTGCTCAGTTCTGATGAAAAGTCAAGATGAAAGGCAAGAATCATTTTATGAGCGTTAATGTGGACACCTCCTGATTGTAGTAAAAATCATCAAATTATCTCCATTTTACCAGATTTCCCTTTTCTTTTAAGGGACACATAGTATGAATTTTAGTGTGATATTCAGAGTCACACACACAATTTTAGCATCTCAGGAAGGTAATATAGTATAATGGTTAAGAGCCTGAACCTAGGGGTCAAAAAGACTTGGATTTGCATGTTGGCTCTGTCGATGACTAGATGTGTAAACTTGGTTAAATTATAATCTCTTAGCTGGGTGTAGTGGCTTATGCCTGCAATCTCCACCCTTGGGAGACTGAGACAGGAGGATGGCTGGTTCAAAACCAGCCTCAGCAATTTAGTGAGACCCACAGCAACTTAGCATGGCCCTGTTTCAAAATAAAAAATAAAAAGGCTGGGAATCTAACTTGGAGGTAGAATGCCCCTGGGTTCAATCCCCAGTACCAAAACAACAAACCAACATACAAACAAACAAACACAACAAAAAACTCACAGAAATTGTATGATGAGAATACTAAAACCTAAATATTAAAGAATATATTCAGTGAGCTAAATGCTATATATAGAGCTTGGTATACCAAACACATTTGTAATAAATAATGCCTTATATTATTATTATTATTATTATTATTATTATTATTATTTGTTAAAGATAGTCCATTTACCCTTCATGTAACCAAATTCCTTTGGGCAATAGCTCATCCTTTGTTTCAACATCTCCCTAAAGCTATCTAATCAAGTACCTTGACTTGACTTAATGTCACCATGCCACGTGCCTAAGATTTTCAAGAGGCAAATGTGAATTGGTCTACAGGTATTCCTAGTCAACAGAACTTCTTATACAGAAATAACAAAGATTATGCCTTCTGGAAACAGAACTAGGAAAACCCTATGGAGATGTCTGCAATGCAAATCGTCTTTAAGTTCTCCATAGTGGGAAGTTTATGGTGTGGCTTTCAACCATTTTGCTTGTTTGTTTGGTCCTGGGCATTGAACCCAGAGGCATTCTACCTTTGAGTTACACCGCCAGCCCTATTTTATTATTTTTTGTTTGTTTGTTTGTTTGTTTTGAAACTGGGCCTCACTAGGTTGCTGAGGATCTTGTTAAGTTGCTGAGGCTGTCCTTGAACCTGTGATCCTCCTGTCTCAGCCTCCCAAGTACTGAGATTACGTGTGTGCACCACCATGCCTGGCTTCAACTGTTTTAATGTTAGCCACAGATTAAGATTTGTTCTACCTGGTGGGATGACCAGGTAGAAACTTTATGACCACTACCTCAGAAGATGATTGTTGATGAAAGACTAGAGGATGTATTGTGTATGAATGATGATAGAATGACCATTCTGACCTGTCAGCCTCTTGATATAACTGAAAAAAAATACCCCAAACATTTCATATAAAGTGTCCAGATACATTAAATTGTATACATTAAACATGTGTGATTTTTGATATATCAATTATGCCCCATAGGATGCTAAAAAAAAAAGAATTCTTACCAAAATTGCAAAAATGTGTTGGATTTTCCAAAGCTCAAAAAGAAAAAGTAAAGACACTGACTTCCCAAAAGGTTTTCTCTAAGTTTTAAGTAATGAATCATTTAGAAGGAACATCTGTTGGGCCTCCAAATGGACGATTGGGAGCAAGAACGTTCTCTGGAAAACAAGAGAAGTTGAACCTGTGTCACAGATAGTTTCACAAATAGTTTACAAGACTAAAATAAAAAAAGAGAATTAGATTCAGCTCTCATGGCTACCAACCTAACGTTCCATGGCATTGTGCCAACCTTATTGTTTTTATTTTATAATGAGCTCTGATCTTTAAAATCCTCCAGAGGGAATCAATCAGAATGAAATTTTTGAATGTTATTCTCATTTGATTACATGATTCACCAGACTCTGTCCTCTAAACTCAGCATGCACATGTATTTCTTTTTCTGAGCTATAGTTACACTGAACACTAGGAGACCACCTGTCTGAGATTGACTGTGGAATTATTATGTGACAAACAGGTAGGAGACTTGCAGTCAGGACTGGTTTGAATCTTGTCTCTGCCACTGACAAGCTGTGGGCATTTAGATAATTTGGATGAGTTCCTTCATTCGGTAGAAAGGAGTTGCCTCCTATATCATTCAGGGACCATAATATCTACCTCCTACAATGATTATGAAGAATACATGAGGGTTTGATGTACTCATTACATAATATTCTAAATGTGTACCCTTCTATCTTTACAAAACAATATTCCAGCTCCACTGAAATCTCCTGATAAATTCCCTCCCTGGAAGGCGGATGGAGACAGAAAGTGTTATTGGTAGAAATGCATTTTGCAGTGTTTTTTTTTTTATCCAGTGAGTAGCCACCATCAAAATCTGTTTTCTGATGGGTGGGATTGCAGAAAGAATCTAGTGTACTTGATGACCAGCTTAGAGAAAAAGTTCACTAACATTTTGCCATTTAGTTGTTCATAATAAACAAATACTTATTTACCAATTGACTTCTATGATACAGGCACTTCTTTATATAAAACTGGGAATGGATCCACCATACGATCCAGCTATACCATTTCTGGGTATCTTTCCAAAGGGACTGAAATCAGAGAACTACAGTAATATATGCATATCCATGTTCATAGCAGCAACATTCATAATAGCCAAGTTATGGAAGCAACCTAGGTATCGATCAATATCCATCAACAGATGAATGGATAACAAAATTATGGGATATCTACACAATAGAATTCTACTCAGCAATAAAGAAGAACAAGATTATGTCATTTTCAGGAAAATGGAAGAACCTGGAGAACATTAATGTTAAGTGAGATTAGCCAGTCATAGAAGGTGAAGGGTCATATATTTTCTCTAATATGTGGAAGTAGGGAGTAATTGGGATACCACAGGGACTCCAGATAATGGAGGAGAAGCCTCAGTGGAGCCAGGGAGGTAGTCTAGGGGAAAGGGAGGGGGAAGAGTGAGGATCAGTGAAGGAATTAATACCATTGGCTTTATGTGCATATGTGAGAATACCAATGACAATCTCAGTACCCTGTTTGGGGAAGGAGGGATGGGGAGGGAGCCAGGGGAAAGCCCACCAAGTGTTGTGTGCATGGATGTCACTATTAACATGATTTACATTATGATATGAGACTATAAGGCACCAATAAAAGTATATTAAAATGATATTTTATTTAAATTGCAGCATGACTGAGTTGGTATTTTGCTCACCCCTACTTTACATGTGGAAGCCCTGAGATGCAGAGTTGAACTTAATGACAGTAAGTGGCAGAGTCAGAGTTCAAACCTAGCCTGTCATTCTAAAGCACTTTAGACTTTGCTCCTCTGTCTCTTCAAATCATGCGTTTTATCACATGTGTTAGTGTTCGAGCTTACAGCATTATTTAGCATTTTCGAATCAGTACATTCCTATTTCAATTTTAAGGATTTTCTCTCCCTTGCTCCTTTTTATGTTCATTTTCAGACCTTACATATTGTCTTTTGTTGCTTTAAAAATATACATTAAATGGCTATAGATTTTTGTTTGTCAATCATACCTCAAAAAAGTAGCTTAAAATAAATAAATAAATTTAAAACATCTGGTCAGTATCCTGTATGGGGAAGGAAAGGGAGTGAGGAGGGAGCAGGGTGGGGGGAGCTCACTAAGTGCTGTGTGCATGTATGTCACTATCACTCTGAACTGCATTATGATGAGAGATTACAATGAACCAATCAAAGTATATAAAAATACAAAATAAAAAAACATTTGAGTCCAAATTGATGTCTAAGTAATCCAAATTTGTACTTTTAAATTGTATTCCTCCCTTCCTGTCTTTCCTTCTTCTCTTCCTCTCTCCTTCGCTCCCTTCTCCTCTCTTGTGGTCATTCCAATTTACTAGATATTATATATGCATGTACAAATATTGATGTATAGAAATATAATGAAGAAATCTAGGTGCACACATTTGCAAGTGTTAAAGTATACCATGCTAGGTATAGGGAAAGACACTTTTCAAACAATGGAAGATTTGCAAAGCATGACTGAAAGGTGAATGATTGAGTTCAGGGATTGGTTTTTTGGAAGGAAAGGTGGGAGGTTGCCTCTTTTGTGTTACTTATAGGACCTTGGAGAGACCCTTTCACTGCCTTCACATTTGAAATGCCTACATTAAAGTTTTACCCCTTTGTACTACAGTGTTGCTGAATCTTAGAGCACCTTTGGAAAATGAACCATTCCTAGAGGATTAGAGTTTTTGGCACCAGGAGTAAAACTGCATTCATTGAAAAGGAACCTGGGGCATTAATTTCACAAACATTTATTAAGCCTCTGCTATGGAGCAAGCACTGGGTATTGAATGCAGACTCGATCCTTATCTTTGAGCTATTCCATGTGGGTTTCCATGGTTGGGGTTCCTTGGAGTGCCTGGGAAAAGGGAAGGAAGGGTGGGATGGGGTGCTTGGAGGGAGATAGCATAGTGATGCCAAGACAAACATGGCTTGCTTCCTAGTTTTACCTCTTACTACCTCTGGCCATCCAACCTTCACAGTGCAAAGTAGAGACATACATCTCGTTGACCTATGTCTCTACTTTGCATACTAGACCAATACTGTTTCCACGCACTACAGCACACTAGACCAATACTATTTCCATGTCTCCTTCATGGTTGGGACATGTCTGGGCCAGGTCAGGGATCAAGGGTCCTTTTAATTTTAGATGTGTGTCTTCTAAATGAAAGGAGTGATATCTAACAAGTTGGTTGCAGTTCTTTACTCCTTTTCTTCTTTAGAAGCAGATTTTATCTAATTTTCTTCTATTTGGAAATATTTCATTAGCTATTGAACTAGAGCCTTCGGGATTTATTTATGGCACACTCTGTGAACAGTTAGAAAACACCCCAACTTAGATTTCTAGAAAAAGCACAAAGATGCAGAATAGGAAAGAATGAAAGGTCAACATGAGCAAAAACTAATTGCAATAAAATGAAATGAAGTGGATTCTAATAAAAGTGGATTCCCATGGATATATGTGTTCTGTTTCTGTGCTAAATATGTTGGAAAGAAACTAACAACCTTTTTTTCTGATAAATAATTAAGGAAACTGATAGAAAAACTCTAGGAAATTAGATATTGTTTACAAGGACTTTTTTGGGCCTTGATTAGTGAGAATTTCTGCATAGAGTAATTTACTGGCTTACTGGTCCCAAGGCTTCCCATTCTTTATTTGTACTTGGTTAGAAATTTCTCATTTATATAAATATCACCTGGAGGGCTAATTTAATGAGGTATTGCAGAATAAAAATTGCATTTGAGCTTCTTTATGCTACTGCTGATGCCCTAAAAGTATACACTGAAGAACAGATGTATCATAAAATCATGTACCTAAAAGTTTAAACTAAAGAATATACTAAAGGGGTAGGTGCATGTGAAAGATAATGCAGTAGTTTGTAGCATCAACTTATTTTTAAAATTATGAAGGTGACATATGTTACCATATGTGAGTAAAAACTCTCAAATATATACACATATTTAGAAGTGAACTGTCCTATATTTTCAAAAGTGGCCCACATTCTCATAAATTCTTCTACATGAGACACCATGTACATGTTATGACACATGTCTCAAAATTTGGATTAGGAATAGTATCAAAGTACAGTCAGCCTTCTCCACCCACAGGTTCCACATTTGTGGATTCAACTAACTGCAGATAAAAAATGTGCTGAAAAAAATTGTATCTGTACTGAACATATATGGACTTTTCTTTCTCATTTTTGTTCCTTAAAAATACAGTATAACAACCATCCACATTATATTTGATAAGTAATCTATAGATGATTTAAAGTATAGGTGAGGATGTGCTTAGGTTTTATGCAAATACCATTTTATATAAAGGACATGGGCATTTGTAGGCTTTGGTATCCTCAGGGATCCTGTAACCAATCCCCCATGAATACAGAGGGATGTATGTACACATAGATAAAGAAAGGGATAAAGAAACCAAGCAAACAAAGTCCACAAGAAAATCCAGCCATTTTCTTTTTACAAGAATCCCACCTAAGGAAAAAAAAGTCAGGAAACAGAAAGTCTGGATATAATAAGATGGCAAAAAAATGTACTTAGATAGTATTAACCAAATAAAGTATGGCACCATTAGTAGAGAAAAAGTACATTCCCATAAGTGCCATCTTTCCAGGATGGAAGAATTAAGACAAGGAGAGACATTGCATATTCTAGAGAATAAAGAGATTTTGTATTGAACAAGAAAGGATATGGTCTGTATTCATCTAAATGTGTACTATGAAATAAGTAAGATGCATAGAAATACAAGGAGAAATGGACAAAACTACAACTATTGCAGAAAAATGTAGCATACATACCCTTCTCAAATTAATAAATAATAAAAAGAATATAGTGGATTTAAATAATATAATTATGTGTTTGGCACCTTTGTTGAAAATTAATTGGCTATAAGTGTATGGAGTTGTTTCTGTATCTTCTATTCTGTTCCATTGGTCTATGTGTCTGTTTTTGTGCCAATACCATGCTGTTTTTATTACTATAGCTCTGTAGTGTATTTGAAGTCAGTAATTGTGATGCCTCCTGCATGGTTCTTATTGCTTAGAATTGCTTTGGCTATTCTGGGTCTTTTGTTTGCCCATATGAAATTTATGACTGAGTTTTTTAGGTCTGTGAAGAATGACATTGGTATTTTGATTGGGATTGCACTGACTCTGTAGATCACTTTTTGTAGAATGGACATTTTGGTAATATTTATTTCATTTATCCAAGAGCAAAGGAGATTGGAGAAAAGATAGCCTTTTCAACAAATGGTGTTGGGAAAACTGGTTATCCATTTGTGAAAAATGGAATTAAATCCTTACCTCTCATCCTGCACAGGAGTCAACTCAAGATGGATCAAAGACCTAGAAATTAGATCAGAGACTCTGAAGCTACTAGAGGAGGGTATAGGTCCAACATATAGGCAGAAACTTCCTCAACAAGACCCCCAAAGCTCAGGAAATTAAAACAAGAATTAATAAATGGGATGACATTAAACTAAATAGTTTCTGCTCATCACACAAAGCCATCAAGAGTCTAAAAAGAAAGCCTACAGAATGGGAGAAGATCTTTGACAGTTATCCCTCTGATAGAGGACTAATATCTAGAATATATAATCAATACCCAATCAAGAAATGGGCAATTGAATAAAATAGACACTTCACAAGAGAAGAGATACAAATGGTCAATAATTACATGAAAAAATGTTCAACATCATTAGCAATCAGGGAGATGCAAATCAAAACTACACTGAGATTCCATCTAACCCCAATCAGAATGATAATCATCAAGAAGACAAACAACAATAAATGCTGGTAAGAGTGTGGGGAAATAGGAACTCTTCTACACTGTTGGTGGGATTGCAAATTAGTTCAGCCACTATGGAGATCAGTGTGGAGATTCCTCAGAATATTGGGAATGGATCCACCATATGATCCAGCTATACCATTTCTGGGTTTCTTTCCAAAGGGACTGAAATTCAGAGAAATACAGTAATATATCCATGTTCATAGCAGCACAATTCACAATAGCCAAATTATGGAACCGGCCTAGGTGTCCATCAACAGATGAATGGATTACAAAATTGTGGAATATACACACAATGCAATTCTACTCAGCAATAAAGAAGAACAAAACTATGTCATTTGCAGGAAAATGGATGGACCTGGACAACATTATGTTAAGTGAGATTAGGCAGTCACAGAAGTGAAGGGTCATATGTTTTCTCTAAAATGTGGAAGCTAGAACTGAGCGTGGTGGCGCATGTTTGTAATTCCAGTACTTGGGAGGCTGATACAGGAGGATCCAGCCTCAGCTACTTAGGCCAGCCTCAGCTACTTAGGCCCACTGCAACGTAGTGAGACCCTGTTTCAAAATAAAGAATAAAGAACAGGGCCGGGGGTGTAGCTCGGAAGTAGAATGCCCCTGTGTTCAATCCCTAGTACTGCAAAAAATAAAAAATAAAAAAATAAAATAAAATGTGGAAGCTAGGGAGTAATCTGGATACCGGAGGAGCTTCAGATAATGGAGGAGAAACTTCAGTGGAGCCAGGAAGGTGGTCTAGGGGGAGAGGGGAGACAGGGAGGATCAATGAGGGAATTACTTCCATTGACATTATGTACATATGTGAGAATACCAATGTCAATCTCAATATCATGTATGGGGAAGGGGGGAGAATGGGGAGGGAGACCCCCAAGTGCTGTGTGCATGTATATCAGTATCACTATGATTTACATTATGATGTGAGACCATGATGCACCAATAAAAGTATATAAAAATGAAAAATTAAAAAATATTATAATTAAGCTGGGCGTGGTGGCGCACGCTTGTAATCCCAGTACTTGGGAGGCTGAGACTGGAGGATCCGGGTTCGCGGCCAGCCTCAGCTACTTAGTGAGGCCCTCTGCAACTTTGTGAGACCCTGTTTCAATATAAAGAATAAAAAATAGGGCTGGGGGTGTAGCTCGGAGGTAGAATACTCCTGGGTTCAATCCCCGGTACCACAAAAAACAGTATAATTATACAACTATATCTAATAAACTTATAGAAAATTTTGTATCTGTGACCAGAGAATATACAGTCATTTTTTATATCCATGGATATGGAAAGTCTCACTAAGAAAAGTTCTACATATTTATACATTAAATACATATAAACTATTTCAAAAATGGATATATGTAGGGGATATATTATTTGATCATCATGCAAATAAAAAATAGAGAATTTTTAAAAAAAACATAATCACTTAGAAATCTAATCCTCTCTAAATAAAGTTTGAAAAAGAATCAATAGTAAAATTAAAAGTTATATTATAAACAAACACAAATGAGAACATGATTTGAGTATAACCCTGATACCTAACCAGATAAGGACAGCCAACAGCCACATACACATATGCACCCAAGGACTGCTAGACCACTAACGCACAACACACAACTCTGTGTTAATTTGAAGATGATAAGGCTGGAAAAGCCTATAATACAATAACAAGAGAAATTATTTGCCTAGATTTAAAGCTAACATACAATGGTATCAATAATAACAACACTCAAATTGGTATCATTTTCTATACATCAGAAATCACTAATTTAAGAATTCAATGGAAAAAATATTTATAGTAACAACAAAAATCTATAAAGTTCTTAGAAAATAATATCATCGTGGTGTGTGTGTGTGTGTGTGTGTGTGTGTGTGTGTGTGCATGTGTGCATGCGCACTAAGGATTGAACCTAGGGCTTTGCATATACTAGATACGTGCTCTACAATTGGGTTACACTCCCAGTGCTCAAGTTTCATCTGAAGAAAACTATACTACTTTATTGAAAGCTGGAAAGGGAGACCTGAATAAAGGAAAAGTATTATCACATTTCCGCACGGAGAGATTCAGTGTTGTAAAAGCTCCCAAATGAATTCACTATTTGATTTGCTCTCAATTAAAATCACATTAGAATTTTTCATGGAATTTGATATCTGGATTCTAAATTTTATTTGTAGGAGAACATGCATGGGAAATTTGGTAAAAGAAAAAGAAGGAAATAGCATCTTCAAATTTCATAAGTCATAAAGCTAAGACAATTGAAGTGTGTTGGGCAAGAAAGAGGTAAGCGTAGATCGATTCACAGATAAGTAATCTAGAACCCAATACAATACTCTGAGTGTGCAAATATACATACATATATATATATATATATATATATATATATATATATAATAGTGTATGTGTGTGTGGGTATGCTTGCATACACTTTCACTATTAGGGTGTTAGCCCTGATGAATTCTCCTCAGATGATTCTGGGAGAAGAGTTGCCTGTTTTTCCGAAGGCTGATGTCAGAGGACCTCACCTAGAAGGAGGGTGACTAAGAATGTGAGTAATGCATATGATATAGACCCTACTAGACACTGAGGAAGTAACAAATCATTTAATTAATGTGTTACAGCAATTAAGTTTCTATTGGAAAAATTATTGACTCTCACTTATTGCACCATATTCCAGATATGTCAAAATCCAAAATTAAAAAAAATAGCATTAGAGAAAACCAGAGGGAAATAGTTTTATTGCCTTGACATGGGTAAGACTTTCCCAAACAAGGTATAATACACAGAAATTATAAAGGAAAAAGATTAACAAGTCTTATAACTGAAGAATTAAAACTTTTATATAATAAAAGATAATTATAAAGCACATTAAAAGACAGATGGCCAAATGGTAGAAAATATTTCCTATAAATATACTAAGGACAAATATACAAAGAGCTCCTATAAAGCAGTACAGTAAGAAAACTCAAGCAATTAAAGATGGACAAAGACCATGAAAAGCGACTTACAGAATAAAATAATGTAAGTAGAGGAAGGAAGGTGGGGAGGGAGATGGAGATGGGAAGGGATAAGGGGAAAGGAAGCTCAGATTTATTAATAATAGAGAGACTGCCATTTAAAATAATGTGATTTTTGACCATCCATTTAAGAAAACTTTAAAAATTGGTAAAATTTAGTGTGAGTAAAAGACTAGAGGAATGATTATTGTCACGCCTCTTTGGTTGTAGTCTGACTAGGTAGAGTTTAAGGAGGTCAATTTAGCAATATACAAGAAAATTTTAAATGCACATGTCCTTTGATTCAGCAATTTCCTTTTTGAAGGCATATATCCTATAGGAGTTCTAGAAGATGGGCATCAAAACATCTTCATGATGCTTGAGTAATATCTTCAAGTACAGAATAAACTTAAAGACATGAAATTGACTTCAATAAAAAGAATCAAGTTACAGAAAAAACATTTAGTATAACATTCTTTAAGAAAACAAACTAAAGTTATGCAGTTTATGCTCTTTCACTGACTATATAGAAACGACTATAAACATATAATGTTGTTAATAATAGTTACCTTTGGGGTAGTGGATTAAAATAAAGGAACATTAAGTAGTACTTTCATTTTTTTCTGTTTTATTCTGCTTTGCTTCATTTATTGTTTTAATGAGATTGTGTTCTCTAGTTATTTCACTTGAAAAAGAATTTAAAAACTATTAATCTAGGATATATTTTAATATTAAAATTTATTTTGGGAGGAGAGTTATAGGATTTAAGAAGCAGATACGGCTGGGTGTGATGGTGTATGCCTGTAACCTCAGTGCTTGGAAGGCTGAAACAGGAGGATCACAGGTTTGAGGCCAGTGTGTGGTAACTTAGCAAAACCCTGTTTCAAAATAAAAAAGAAAAAGGGCTGGAGGTATAGCTCAGAGGTAGAAGCCCCCTAGGCTCAATGTCTAGTAGCACATACCCTCAAAAAGAAGAAAAGTCAAGCTTAATCCAAATATATCAATATAAAATGAATTTTTCATTAGGGATTTCTGACATAAAATACTCAAGTCATTATATGTACGAGAGAAACTCTTAGCTTTTTTGGAGTGTTATTTGTCACTCTTGCTTGCTCTAAAATATTCATTCTGTAATGTATCTGCCTTATTCCATGCAGTGTTGTGGACAGAAAAAAAATCAGCATTCATTTTGTCATGTATGTAAAGTGCTCCTTGAGAGAGCTTAGTAGCTAGACTTGACATACTTTAAAACTCATTATAATTTAGAGTTAAACTCTACGCCTAGCTTTTATTCTGACATTACAATTTTAATTGTACAATTTCCTAAGTTATATTGTTTTAGGGTTTGCAAAAATCCTCTATGCACATTATTTCCATTTGTTCCCCACACAATCCTTTAAGATAAGGAGGACAAAAATTAATATTTTCATTGTATAGCTACAATGGAAAATTTAGAGGGCTTCAGTGAATGAAAGAAAAGTCTGGCATATTAGTTTATGCTTTCTTGTTGATCATAGGACTTGCCGAAGAACTGGGAATTGAAGAAAGGAGTGAAAAGTGCACAGGAGAGCCTTCTTGTGCTGGTCTGAAAAAAATTCAGGTTGAATTAAGTGAGTAGCAATTCACATAGTAAGAACTAGGTTGTATCATGAATTTGGTCAATTTTTCAGGGCGGGCAGGATTAGTGCTAGTCATATTGACAGGTGGGCCTCTATCAACATCTGTTATGGGAGAAGGATCAAAACCTGCTGCCCATAGAGGTTTTTCTTCCATCCTTTCTGAAAGTACCTCTGGGGTCACTTGTATTGTTTTGGTCTGCAGGTGGATCTGGCAAAAAAAAGGGCTCATATCTGCAGGATATATGTTTCAAGACTCCTCATAGTGTCTGAAACCATGAATAGTATAAAATTCTATATATACTATGTTTTTCCTATACATATATACCATGATAAATTTTAATTTGTATATTGGGCAAATAACACCTTAACAATAATAGCTAATCATAAAATAGAATAATTATAACAATATATTATAATAAAAACTATTTAAAACTTATAAATTATTTCTGGAATTTTCCATTCAATATATTTGGACTGTAGTTGACCATGAGTAACTGAAACCATGGAACATAAAACCAGGGATAAAAAGGGGACTACTTTACTTCACTATGCATTTCCTAAGAATAGAAATATTTAAATAACCACAGTGCATTTTTCAAAATCAGAAAACTGAACATTGATACAGTGGTATTATTGACTCCAGAGTCTATAATCAAATTTTCCTCAATTAACCTCAAATTGTCCTTTGCAATTTATTTCCTACCACATGTAGGATTCAATTGAGTATTATTTTCACCTATTTAAATCTTCTTCATAATTAATTATCTTCAAAATATTTTAATCCTGTCCATTGAGTAGTAGTGAAAGGGACATTAATATAGACTAGTGTCCAGATTCCTCTCATAGGGGATAGAGGGAAGGCTGGGGCTGGTCCCGCCTGGCTACCCTTTTAGGAGCCAGTGTTACTGTTTAGAGGGTCAATGTGGGTGGATCCAGGGCAGAGGCTCTACCTTCCACAGGTAGGTCAGGGGTCATTTTGTGAAGCAGTTATAATAGACTAACATCTATAATCTATAGATGAAGGGAGATCTAGATATTATGTGACAGAATAAGGACTCAAACCCATGTCTTTACAATTTCAATCCTATGCCAGGCGTGGTGGCGCACGTTTGTAATCCCAGTACTTGGGAGGCTGAAACTGGAGGATCTGGGTTCGCGGCCAGCCTCAGTACTTAGTGAGGCCCTCCACAACTTAGTGAGACCCTGTTTCAAAATAAAGAATAAAAATAGGGCTGGGGGTGTAGCTTGGAGGTAGAATGTCTGGGTTCAATCCCCAGGACTGCAAAAACAAAAATCTAAATAAAAAAAGAATTTCAATCCTATTATTTACTGATTTGCACATGACATATCTATTCCTTTCTATTCCTTTCCTGAAACCATCTTAACAATTTTATGCCTGTTAACATCCTTTGACATTGCCATAATTTTTCATATTTTGTATTTTTGACCATAAAACTCCCTTTTCCCAAGAAAGCATTTTTCAGCTCATTTCGCTCTCAAGATTTTTACCCTTTCTTAAACATTGCTTCCTCTGTAAAGGCTGTCCTGACATCTTCAGAAACAATTTACCACTTTGTGTACTTTGAAAGCACTTTGCAGATCTCTGTGTCAAAAGGCATTTCATTATACCTACATGTATATCCATTCACAGTTGAGAACAGGGGTGGCTTGACCTAGTACAGTCTCTGGCACATTGTAGGTGCTTAAAAATTAGTACTTAAAATTGAATACTTAATACATGAGCTTTCATATTTATATATTTACTGACTCCAATTGGAATGGGTTTATGAATCAGAGAATGCGTAATCCATGCTAACCCTCCAAAGCCGAAGCTCACAGGCAGCTGACAGCTGAAGGATTTATGAACTCAGATCATTGCCTTAGATCACAAAGTCTGATAAAAAACTGCCCTTTGGAGTCCAACAGGCTATGCTTTAATCAGATGACATCAATTCTTCCATTTGGTGAAATGGGTTTTAGCTTGAACAATCATTTATTCAGTTCTCTGCTGAATACAGCTTAGCCCTGGATATATGCAGGCTATTCAATAATTCAGATTCAATTCTGTTTTTAGCGCTGGAGGCTGCGAACATAGTAAAGTCCCTGATGAAAACCCAGAGGGGATTCAGATTCAGACACGTCCAGCTGTGTCTGAGTGGGTGATGGGACAGAGTCTCAGCCATTGATTTTCATGAGGGTCCTAAAGGCCTACTTGTAAAGATCTCATGCACAATGAAGGAAAAGCTAAGGAATGAAATCTGGGGGTGAGTATAAAGGGGTATTTTAAATTTAACAGAAGATAACTTTTGATAACATTACTGGTGCCAATTTAGTAAATGTGTGCACTCAACCTATAACCACTTTTTCCTTTTTATGCTACTTGCATACTGATAACAGAAATATTTTGAGACATTTAGAAAGTTTCTAAAACTATACAGGTGCCCCTGCAATTTTGTCCATGTGTATAGCTACTCCCAGGTGATTCTTGGACCATTGCTCCTCTCTTTCCTATACCCATTCCTCAGAAAAATAATCTCCTCACATGACTACTAAGCCAAGGATTTCTGGCTAGCTACCTGACATTCATTGCTACTTTCTTATTCCTACCAAAATCCTGATTTTGCCCAGGTATTCATCACTGCACCACACAGTTTCTGAGATTAAGAGGAAAATGATTATCCCAGGCACCAATGGCAAGTTAAAAGTAGCCCAAAGGAATCAGCACATGCAGGCCTTAGCAACTGTTAGTGATGCAGGAGTGGGCTTCTGGCTTTAGTTGGCTCACTGGACTAAAGTGAAAGACTTATTCCCTCCTTTGGTAGCAATTTCTCTGTCCTGCTAGATGTGCACAGAGACATGTTGCTCTAGTTACTACTGAGAGCTATCTAATGACCATAATGATAAGGGCCCTTAGGATAAAGCCAACTGCTCTAAAGAGCAGTGCAGAGAGAAAATCTTAGGTTCTTGACATTAGGGCGAGAGCCACTGCATCGAATCCTCCTGTAGTTGACCATCTTACTTCTTGTTATGCAACATAATAAAATTTAAGCCTAGATGAATCACGGCTTCTGTTACTGCAATGGAATCCTCCCCAAGTGATAATTTATAGGGACAGCTAATTATGAAGATTGAGAATGCAAAACTTTGTGTTGTATTCAAAGAAAATTTAAAGTTAACCTGGCTCAGTGATTTACATAATTATTATGACACAAAATAATTAGGTATAAGTCATAACAATGCATGCAGATGACTAATTTTTTAGGGAGCTTGTGGGGGAAGGTAACATGAAGCGATGAAAAGAATATCTTGTTCGGAACTGTAGATAGAAATACTTTGGCCGGGCTTGGAGGCACAGGCCTGTGATCCCAGCACTTGGGAGGTTGAGACAGGTGGATCACAGGTTTGAGGACAGCCTCAGCAACCTAGCAAGACCCTGTTTCAAAAAAACAACAAAAATAAATTAAAAAGAGGGGGGGCTGGAAGTGTAGCTCATAGGTCAAACTCCCTTGGGCTCAATCTCCAGTACCAAAAAATAAATAAAAAAAAGAAGAAAAAAAATCCTCTCTGCCCTGCTTATTTCTAAGAAATGGAGTTACACATAAACTTATAGTCAATGTTCAGCTTCCGTTGGAAAGGGACTGTCATTTATTGAGTACTTATTGGAAGCTAGGTGGTGTCCTGGGTGCTTTCCGTAGAGGTGAAATCAAGCAGTCATTAAAAGCAGTAGACATGGAGTCACTTAGAACTGGCTCCACGGGGCGTGTACTGGAGCTGCTCAGTCCTAAACTGAAACAGAAGATGGGATGCATTTCCTTCCTATTCTGCTTCATCCAAATTCCACACTTGGATTCCCAAGAACTATTCACTTAGCTAAGCCACATTCCCCAATGTATAGATCTGATTCCAGAGGTATTTCCAAAATCAGCTACGTGCAGTGTAGAACCAGCCCATCCACACAAGGCTGGGTCAGAAACCTAGACAGCTACTTTTTTGTCAAAGTAATTTATTTCAGGTGCCCCATTGCTATTTCTTGTCAATTGAAACCTGACTGGAGCAATCCCAGGAAACCCCATCAAGTGTCCCTAGATTCTCATTTCTGGCAATAGTGTTGGTGTTAGGAAGTTAATTAAAGATGAGCAGGGCAGGGAAAGAAATGGGACAGGGAGGATCCAGCCAGCCTTCCTGAGAAGAGCTATGGTGATTGCCCTGCCCAGCTGTGATCAAAGACTTGGAGCCTTTACACTGCAGCTTTAGACACCAGCGGAAAAGTTCCAACATGGCGAATTTAGCGCAGTTGCCCTAAACTGTGTCATTAAACCCAGAAGTGACTGCCCCAAATTACTATGCATGAGGAGGGGTGGGATTTCTGTACAGTATAAGAACTCGCTATGTGGCAGACCTGCCCTCTTTTTCCACTCCTGGACCAGCCAGCTCTGTGATCTTCCTGGTGAACTCACTCAATAAAACCCTGTATGCTTACCCTATCTGTATCCCTATCTGAAATTTTTCTTTTGGGGTGACAAGAATGGAGGGAAATTTGCCATCCTGTTACATCGGTGCTGTGTTCTCTTGTCTCCCAGAAATCCTCTGGGCTTCCAGATAGCTTGTGGAAGTTTTGTTTTGTACTAACCTAAAAGTGCTTACTTCTTTACACTGGAATAGCCAAGAGGGCTACTCAAGAAATACTTTGCTTAATAAAGGATTTAAAATTTTACATTAAAGTATACATTCAAATGACACTCATATACTGAAGAGCCAAAATAAAGCCATGACAGGCTTTAGTTAAAGCTTTAAGTAGAATAGGCTTAAGTACCTGTTTTCTAGAAGTTAAGTTTCTATAGCATATTGCCCCCACACCCTGTAGTGCCCCACACCCTGTAGAAACCATTAAGTATGCTAATCTGATCTTGTCCCTAGCAACCCCTAGAAACAGCCAATCGGTGTCAAACACACCTGGGTTTAGAAATCCAGAAAATTTGGGCTGGGCGAGGCTACTCTGACCAGAGTCAGCAGGCCCCTCCGCCCATCCTGAAAGAGGTCACCATACAAGGTTAAGGTTTCCCTAACGATGACCCCTACCTAAGGCATGAAAAGTTAAACCAACCAGAGAACGCCAATAAGCTTATGTTTTAAACTAGCCTATCAATGTAAAGGTGGGGTGGGCTGCCTCCTTGGGGGATAAAAGCTTTGTTCTTGGAGAGCAAGGGGCTTCTCCCTGTGACCACTGCGTTGGTGCACGGAAGGGGCCCAAGCTCAAGCTTGAATAAAGGACCCTCGTGTGTTTTGCATCGGAATCGGCTCCCTGGTGGTCTTTGGTGGGATCACGAACCTGGCACTTCAATACATGCATATAAATAAAGTCAGTTCAGTACACAAATGCTATTTTTTATCTTGTGTACTGCTCTTACTGCATAATTTTTTAATGGTACCATGGCATTCCATCTATAGGAATACCATACTTTGAATTCTAATGTTGAATTTTTAGATTATTTCTAATTTTTCTCAATTATATATATTTCCTTAAAATGAACACAACATGAATAAATTTGAATGTTCTGAGTAGCATCTTCAAAAGACTTTTTTCAAAATCCAAGATTGAACTTGCAGAAATCCAGGACCGTAGTAAAACAGATCTGGGGACTGATTTGTTTTTTTTTTTTTTTGGTTTATTTTATTTTATTTTATTTTTTATGTTTTCATTGGTGCATTGTAGTCTCACATCACAATGAGTATCAGTTTGGTGTTAACATACATGCACACAGCTCTTGGTGTCCCTCCCCTCCTGCCTCCCCCCCCACATGTAGCACTGAGAATAATGTTGATATAATCTCATATATACACATTGTTTATGACAGTAATTCCATAGATTCACTTCTTTCTTGCCCTTCCCCTTCCCTTGTACCCCTTCCCTTGCACCACTGAGGGTTCTCCATTGT